>QRFJ01002146.1:86499-154008 GCA_006176705.1 Cocos nucifera | reverse complement strand
TTAATAGGTCTAAAATTGAGAATTTCAGATTAAGACATATTCATAATACTGGGTTCGGGCTTGGGTAGCTCAATTAGGTCTAAGCGGTTGATCAAACCGAATCAAGAGTTGGTTAGATGGGATCACAATGCTTAATTGACCAGCCTAATAGGATTAAGTCTGGGTAAAGATCGAGTCACGATCAAGCAAGACCTAATTAGGCTAAGAGGTTAGAGTCTGGATTATAGGCTAACCAATTGGTTCTGACTCAACAATTGGTGTCTAAGGTTAAGTTTGGCACAGACGACCGACTGGTTTTAATTTGGAGCTACTCGACCTGAATGCGTTCTTGTGCGAGTTAACGGCATATTCCTTCCACCGGTCTTACTTACCTGGCCATATCTGTTGACACAGTTCTGATTGAGGTGGTCAATAATCCGAGCTGACCCATGCCACTAGGTTAGTCATAATTGTTATGACTAAGCCAAGTCTAGTTTTTAATGAGACCTGAATCAATTCTCCATAAAAAGATTAAGTCTGAGGTCTTCCACCATTGTAGACGTGCGGGCCTTCCGGGGTTGATTGTTCTCGGCTGGATACAGTGGCTAGTTGCACCGGGAAGATGCAACTGTCTATTAGGCATTGGATGCTATGGCCTGGAGGATGAGTTGGGCTCAATATTCCGGATACGGTGAGAGACCCCAATTAGGAACCCAGTCTATGCAAATGGTGGGTCTGACTTAACTAAGGAGTGGATCAATATTTCGGATACGGTGAGATTCATGAATTAGAGACCAAGTTTGGGTGCACCATGATTAGAGAATCATTGAACAAGAGTTGTTCACTCATTGGCTAACCCATCACCAATCATGTTAGGTGAGGTGATGAGTCAGTTGGTGAGACCGCACCACCCACTAGAATCATCAATCACGGAGATTTCGCACTCTCTACAAAGGGAGTGTAGGGATCCGAGAAAATAGTGGGACTAATTTGTTTAAAAATAAAATCCCTAAATAAAATTGTCAAGTCAAATTACAGTATCTAACTAGAATCTTTGACTCTCTACAAGAAATGTCTGCGTCAACCCACTGGACGTATCCTAGAGACACATAGACTGATTGACCCAATTATAAAGATCTACTAATTAATATTCCATAAACTTAATTCTTAATTAAGTTGGGTTCATAAACAAAATATGCACAATAAATCCTAGGGTTTCAGGATCTAGGGTTTTGCAGAAAGTAAGTTTTGGATTTCTGATTAAGGACGAACACGCAGCACCCCTACACGTCATAAGAACACCCCATCGAATGGGAAGAGAGGGCCTTTAAACCCTTCTTCGTTCTTATGACCGGACGGCCAAGAGGAACGCCTTAATCAGGAACATGTAAATCTACAAAACAGTTATAGATCTATATCATATATCTCATATACAAATTTAGATCTAATCAAGGCATATTTTGCATACATCTCATGTATCAAATCATGCATGTTTTCAGATCTAAATTATCACATAATAATCTAAAAAATTAGATTTAAATTGATCTAATCAAAATAAATTCTAATCTAGACAATTATGTAGAACTATTCTACAACTAGTCTAGTCATGCATCTATCATATCTCATATGATATTTAAAATTAAATAATTTTTATTTGCTGTTTATCAGATGTTATTATAACACTTATAATATCAGAAAATAGTAAATAAGAAGATCTAAAATATGATTTAATCATATTAAATCAAAGACATGCAAAACTATTCTATAGAACTATTCTATTCTAGAACTAGTCATGCATATCTTCATGTTCTTAGATCCAAATCATTTAATTTTAATTTTTCTGATTTCAGATCTGATCACATCTCATGTGACATCTGAAATCACATTATTTTTAATTAAAATAAAATTAAAATCAGATCTAAACAATTTTAGAACCATGGCTCTGATACCAGTTGAAGGGAAATCCTGATTTCCCGGTCCAGGTTCGTCCAGATCTGATTAGATCAAGAGATATATTTCAAAAATTTTTCTCTTGATCTCAATCAGATCTTGATATGTTTCAGATCTGATTCTTATTATTTTAATAAATAAAATAAAATAAGATAAATTAAATCAAATTTAATTTACCTGATTTGGGTAATCCTATTACCCTGTAGATGATCCTGATTGCAGCGGAAGGTTCTGGATCTTAGCCACGCAAGCGCCTGGCCTCTACCGGTATCCACTCGGGTTGGATCTGGAGATCCTCTTCTTCTCTATCACACCTCCAAAAATCAGATCTGGATCTGATCTGGAGGATCTTCAAAACTCTTTTGAAGATCTGCAGTCGTCCTTTTGCAGCAGCGCAGCCTTCTTGCTTTTGATCGCCTTTCCTTGATCTGAATCGCACCAAACTAAGTCCAAAACACCTTTTGGACGTGGAGAGCAAGGGGAGAAGAGAGTATGGCATGGAGAAGGAGGGGAGAGGCAGCCTTGGACGTGGGAAATCTCTTTCAATAACACACTTGGAATTAGGGTTGGGCGCAGGGTCTTATTTATAGACCTCTTGTGATCCAACTCCTCTTCCTCTCAACCAATCACAACCCTTTGTGAAATCAGATCTAAATCTGATTGGTTGGAATAGAGACCCCTGGATTCCTCCTTAGAGGGCGCCTAAGACCAGTCAAACTGGATTCTTAGTAGAACTCTGAATTGGAATCCTAAAGGGAGGTGGAGTCCTTGTCCAACAAGGACTCCTAGGCGCCTCCTACTTGGGCTCACGCCACCCTTGGCGTGCGCCCTTCTCCTTGCCAGGTTCTGGCAGGGGGACAAGCCCCCACCAGCTCTCCAATAGGTGCATGACATGTGGTCAAAAGTCAAAGGGTGAATGGTCAACGTTTGACCAGTCAAAGGTAGACTTTTGACCAAAGTCAAAGAACAAGAAATGGCAGGTGACCAAAAATGGCAGGTAATGTCTTACAAATAAGACAACCTATTCTGACTTGGACAACCTCCAGTCAGACCATATGAAGGCCTCTGATTGAGCACAAACTCCTTTGGCTCAGTCAGGACAACTTATTTATGATAGTAAAAGAAGAACGTTAGGTTCAATCGAGTGCTAGCACGATTTCCTTGAACCTAATTGAATCTCATTCAGATCAATTGAACTAGATCAGTTCAATTGATGATCACCAGATTCAAACCCTTGTTTGTGTGACCCAGTTAGGTTCAGTTCTGTATGGTAATGGGATATGTCATGATCTCTATCATAGACATCATCGAAACTCCTTTCGATGGATCAGAACTCTTCTGATTCGAACAGCTAGAATGATCGATCATCTAAATCATTCTAATTGCTCCCAAAATCCACCAGTGACACCTAGCAGTATATGGTGGCAACCCATCAGAGCTGAATGCGAACCTCTTGGTGCAGCTACCTGTGTGATTCAGTTCTTCTATCTTGAGCCCCGATCAGATTAGGGTTAAGGTGAACTCGTCAAACCCTAGTCTCTGTCATATGATGTAATCATTCGATTCGAGTCCAATGTGAAAATCTAAATAGAAACTCTTTCTATTATTTCACTCTACCATGGCCATGGATTTCTGGACTTGATTCTCATGATCATCATAGGGCTGCTCCTCTACCACCGAGGTAGATAGATTCCCATCTTGATGCAATCCAGTTCCTACAATGAACATGCTATAGCCAACATACACCTCAGGGTTCCATATGGCTAGGAGACCGAGTAATGGTGTAGTCAAACTATAACACCCTCAAGGTGAACTGCCGATGCATCTCAGGTCAAAGAACCAGACACACTACTGCAGCATCGAGTCAGTCATTGACGAGAAGGTAGACTCCCTAATGACTACTCGAGGTGGTCACGCTCAGTGCCCTCGTTCTCTAACGAGTACCTGTACTCTCGCTCCGGTGTCTCCACACCGTAGACTCAAGACTCATCTACTAAAGAGAAGCGATCGTACACCAACCTTCCGGATCAATCACCATCCTCGTGATGATCCTATGGTCGGGAGCTGTTTATGAGTTAATAATGATTATTCATGTCTTAAATTTTCAACTCTTGAAAATATGAATTTTCATTACCATTAACTCAAAGGATGTATCACAGACACTAAATACACATGTGTGATAGAAAATAACCCATTTCATTAATTATAGTCAAAATTACAATTTTGCCCCTAGAAGTGTATTACAAGTGTCAGCCAATTCTGGCTTCTAGGGCACATATATCTAACAGTCTCCTCTCTGGAAATTGGAAAGAAGGGGGCACACACCATCATAGACATGTGCCCATGGATAGGGACGTTGGAGTCCCATATGGATGGGACTCCAGGTTGCTTCTTGGTTTCTACTTAGGTGGCCCTTGGGTATCTACTTTGACCAGTCTTAGGTGCCATCTAAGAATGAACCTATGGGGTCTCTCATCTGATTGGATTAGCTGATGTCATCCTACCAATTAGATTTAGATCTGACTGTACGAGGCAACGTGATTGGCCAGGGTGATGCAGCACTGCATGGCGCAGTAGAGTTTATAAAAGGACCCTATCTGCGTCCACTTTTGAGAACCCCTCTTCCAAGCCATGCCCCAAGGCTGCCCCTCTCCCTTCTCCATGCCACCATCTGGCCCTCTACCTCCTCTCCACGCCCAAGGAAGTTGGGCGTTCAGATTAGTGCGAGTCAGGCAAGGAAAGGCTGACGAAAAAAAAAGAAGGCAGTACTGCTGCAGAGACGATGGGTGATCTTCAGAAGAAGTTTTGAAGACCCTTCAAATTAGATCCAGATCTAATTTTTGGAGAAAAGAAAGAGAAGGAGAAGATCTCTAGATCCAGCCTGAGTGGATACTGGTAGAGGTCAGGCGCTTGTGTGGCTAGATCCAAAACCTCAGGACTTCGGTAGGATTATCAACGAATAATCAGATTACTCAGAGTCAAGGTAAAATTAATTTAGAATTAATTTAGTTTTATTTTCTTATTTATCAGATCATAAATCAGATCTAAAAAGTGTCAGATCTGATCTGGATCTAAGAGGTAATTTTTGAAATATACCTCTCGATCCAATCAGATCTGAACGAACCTAATCCAAAATATCAGGATTTTCCTTCAGGAGGCATGCGCCCAAGGATAGGGACGCCTGGAGTCCCTTACAGATGGGACTCCAGGTTGCTTCTTGGAATCAAACTTGGTGGTGCCAAAGGACTCTACTTTGATTAGTCTTGGTTTCACCTAAGGGTGTTGGAGAGGGCTCTCATCTAATTGGATCAGATGATGTCATCCCAGCAATCAGATTTAGATCTGATTGCATGAAGAAACGTGATTGGCTAGGATGATGTGGCACTGCATGGTGCAACAGCATCTACATAAACCCTATCTACACCTAGGTTTTAAGAGGCTCTCCCTTTGCCCATGCCATATTGCTCTCTCCCTCTCTCCTCCATGCCTTCCTTAGATCTTCTCTCTCCTCTCCATGCTTAAGGGGCTTTGGGCTTCAGTTTGGTGCGATCCAGGTAAGAAAAAGGCAACAAGAAAGGAAGAAGGCAGCATTGCTACAAGAGATGACATCGAATCTTCAAAAGTTATTTTGAAGACCTTCAAGATCAGATTTAGATCTGATCTTTGGAGGATAAATTGAGAAGAAAAAGATATCCAGATTCTGTCCAAGTGGATATCAGTAGAGGCTAGATGATTACGTGGCTGCATCCAGAACCTCAGGTAATCAGTAGGATCATCACGGGATAATTAGATTACCGAAGAATAAGGTATAAATTAAATATGATTTAATTTAATTTTATTTTTAGATCTATTAAATCAGATCTAATTTAAATCTAAGAAAATTTTTTTTGAAATATTTCTCTTTGTCAAATTAGATCTGAACGAATCTGATCCAAAAAATAGGTTTTTGTCTTCAATACCAATGTCTCCACACTGCTTAGTTAAGAGGACAACCAACCTATATGACATATAGCAACTATACTCGATAGATGCTGTTGTCCTAATTAACAGCCTATCATTTGATCGTGAACAACTTTAAGGATTAATCGATAAACTTTTTCTTTATCAAAACTAAATAATTCTAAGAACTTCATCACAACAATGGAGTTCATTAGAAGATATAAATTTATGATGAAAAAATATCAAAAAAAAATTATTAATTAATAAATTAATTATAATATCTCAACTGTCAATAGGCTGATGATTGGCTTTGAAACATAATTTTCAATAATCCTAAGGCTGTGCATCTTGTTGAACTTCGATGAGAGTGGATTTATCATCAATGTGGATGAAAGCCTCTAATTATTCAAAACAAGAGGTTATCTTCAAGACGATGTCCGTGTTAAGCACGATAAGAAAATGAAGAAATTAACAGACATTAAATCTAGGCAACATGAAAAGATGATTGAAGAAAACATCATTTCATTAAAGTTGAACTTCATTACAAATGAAGGTATGCAAGACTGTTGCTCCAAGAATTGATTTTGATGATTACAAAGCATTTGAGGGGATTACTAATGAATTTGACTTGAAAAAAAGACTTTTTGTATTTTAGGAGTAAAATCATAATTTTATCAAATTTTAATCTAAGAGCCTTAAGAGCAAGTATAGAAGATTTTTGATCCTTTAGAGGTTATCCCATGATTTTTGGATGCATATTTTGGAAGAAAATCAAGTTTGAAGCAAAAGGGTCGACCCCTAGGTCTACCCTTGCTGAAACAGGCTATTTGGCATGCTGTCTCTATGCCAAGGGTCGATCTCAGGATCGACCTCTACTATTTCGAAGGCCAAAAATATAGAATGGTTGATTTTCTAAATTTTACCTCAGAGGTCAACCTCGAGGTCGACCCTTATGCCAGAGGTCGACACATGAGTCGACCCCTATGATGGAAAATCTTCTGCAATGGCTAGTTTTATCCCATTTTGGTAGCTTTTAATATTTTCTTTAAGATCTCCAATGATTACAAATCTTGCCCAGGATTCTCTCCTACACCCATTCAAGATTTAAAAGGCTATAAAAAGGGGAAAAACATAAGAGATTAATAATATTCAATTCAGCCTTAAGCAAAAGTTATCTTCAAGCAAACAAGCTTTTGTTTCAAGTGCACCATCCTCTCAAGAGCTCATTCAACTCTTCAACAATCTTGAGAAAAATCAAAAAAGCTACCTCCATTATTGTGTAAAGCATTCTTAAGATTTTATTTGCTCATTAAGGGAGCTAAACTTATATTTGATTGTCATTAACTCTTATACCCTGCTTTATTATTTTGATTCAATTTTTGGGAGGGTTCCAAAACTTGGGAGGGTTGATTCGAGCCTTAAATTATAGTGTATTTGGTTGGCTTGTACCCAAAAAATAAGTGTGCTAACTTAAGATAGCTAGGGTCAGAGGTACCGACATTGTATTCTAGTTGAATACGTTTAGTGGTTTTGAATTCTCATGTAGAAGCTTGGGGAGTGGATGAAGGTGCAAGAAAAACACCAAAACACTATAAATCTTACTTGTTTGTGGTGTGCTTGTTATCTTTTTTTCTTAATTTGTTAAATTATTTCTCTCAAGTTTTTTATATTTTCACCTAACCTAAATCGCTGTACACACACAATTTGCATATCATCATTCAATCTTTATATCTATAAATTAGCTTTAAAATTTTATAAATCCAATTTACCCCTCCTCTTGGGTTGTATAGCTGGGCAACAAGTGGTATTAGAGCCCAGTGCTCTAGCCCTACTTTGATTTAACCATCAAAGAGCTAAAGATCTATGGCATCCCAAGTTAGTATTTCTCTAGCCGAGGGACAGTCCACAAATCGATCTTCATTTTTCAATAGATCAAACTATACCGATTGAAAAGCTCGAATGAGAATATTCATACAAGCACTTGACTATGATATGTGAAGTATCATAGTTAATGGACCACACACATCCATTAAGATAATTGATGATGTGGAATCAACCAAATCAGAAAGAGAATGGGATGAGGTTGATAAGAAAATGACTTAACTCAATGCAAGAGCCATGAATGTTTTATATTGTACTTTAGATGCTAATGAATTTAATCATATTTCAACATGCATATCGGCTAAAAAAATATAGGATAGGTTAGAAGTAACTCATAAAGGTACTAATCAAGTTAAGGAGTCAAAAATTAATATGCTTGTGCACAAATATGAACTTTTCAAAATGGAGCATGATGAGTCAATAACTGAAATATTTACTAGATTTACAGATATTATAAATGATCTTAAAAGTCTTGGTAAGTCTTATTCTAATAGTGACCTTGTGAGAAAGATTCTTAAGTCTTTGCTAAGGACATGGGAGGCCAAAATGACTACAATCCAAAAAGCCAAAGATCTAAATATTTTACCCTTGGAGGAGTTTCTAGGATCAATAATGATGCATGAGCTAAGCATGAAACAACATCAAGAAGAAGATGTCAAGAAGAAGAAAATAATAGCCCTCAAATCCACCACTCAATAAGATAAAAATTTGATGAAATGAAAGATGAAGAACAAGCTGAAGGTATAGCCCTCATCATAAGAAAGTTCAAGAGATTTTTGAAGAGAAAATAAGGAATGAGGAAGAGGCTACCTACCAAAGGGGAGCTTAGCAAGAAAAAGAATAGAGAGCAGCTCCTTATTTGCTATGAATGTAAGAAGCTGGGGCACTTTAGGTCTGAATATCCTCAACTTAAAAGGTTCCTAAGAAATACAAGAAAAAGGCTATGGTGGCAACATGGAGTGATAGTGACGGCTCAAGCTCTGAAGAGAAAGAAGCTCATGAACAAGCCAACTTGTGCCTTATGGCACATGAAAATGAGGTAAATGTTGAAATCTCAAATAAATTTACATTCTAAGAACTTCAAAGTCTTTTATGATTTAGTAGATGATTTAAAGAAATTAGAAACTAACAATAAAGAACTAAAATTTAAGAATCAAGTCTTGCTAAAAGAACATAAAATTATCCTAAGTGAAAAACTAGTCTTAACTCAAGAGAATTTAAATTTGAAAAATAAAATCAATAAGCTAAAATAGATAGTTAAAAAAATTACTTTAAGTTCAAATAAACTTCATATGATTCTTAAAATTCAAAAGACCGTTTATGATAAGGCCGATCTAGGCTATAATCTCCTAAGAAAATAAAAATTTTTGAAAAATATTTTTATAGATTCATAAAGTAACAAATTTTTAAATGTTACTTATTTGAAAATATGGTAAATTAGGATACAAATCTTATACATATTTCTTTAACAATTTAAATATAAAAAAAATATGGGTTCCAAAAGGAACCATTGTGACTAATCTTAAAGGATCCAAGAAAACTTGGGTACCTAGAGTAAGGACTTGATTTTGCATGCAGGTGTGTCTTGCATCCAAAGAAGAAAATCGAAGATGATATCTTAATAGCGGATGCTCAAGATACATGACCGATGATGAGTCCCAATTCATCACGCTTGATACTAAAAGTGGAGGGATGGTCATCTTTGGAGACAATAGCAAAGAAAAGATTATCGGTATAGGTAACATTGGTATCGCTCCCTCCAAGTATATTGAAAATATTTTATTAGTAGATGGTTTGAAGCACAATCTCTTATGCATTAGTCAACTTTGTGATAAGGGTTATAAAGTTATTTTTGAATCTTCATTATGCATTGTAACTAGTACCAATGATGATGGCATTAAGTTTGTTGGACATAAACATGGTAATGTTTATATGGTAGATTTGAATGATTTTTCTATGATAAACATGCAATGTCTAGTAGTTATGAATGCCAAAATTAATGTGATTAGTTGGCTTTGGCACCATAGGCTTGCACATATTAGTATGCATTCACTTTCAAAGCTTATTAAAAAGAAATTAGTTAACAATTTACTAAAATTAAACTTTAAAAAAGATAAAATTTGTGATGCATGCCAACTAAGTAAACAAACTAGAGTTTCATTAAAATCTAAGAACATTGTTTCAACTTCTAGGCCATTGGAACTATTGCACATGGATTTGTTTGGTCCTACAAGAATAATAAGGTTAGATGGAAAATGTTATAGTTTCGTAATTATCAATGACTACTCATGTTTTACAAGGAATTTTTTTTTTTGACACACAAAGATGAAATTTTTCATATTTTCTCAAAGTTTTATTGAAAAGTTATAAATAAAAAATGATATTCAATTCAAAGAATTTGAAGTGATCATGGAACTAAATTTGAAAACCAAGACTTTGAAAAATTTTATGATGAAAAAAGAATAGGTCATAATTTTTCAGCACCTAGGACATGTTAGATATATGTGCCCTAGAAGCCAGAATTGGCTGACACTTGTAATACACTTCTAGAGGCAAAATTATAATTTTGACTAAAACCAATAAAATGGGTTATTTTCTATCACATATGTGTATTTAGTGTCTGTGATACATCCTTTGAGTTAATGGTAATGATAATTCATATTTTCAAGAGTTGAAAATTTAAGACATGAATAATCATTATTAACTCATAAAATGCTCCCGACCATAGGATCATCACGAGGATGGTGATTGATCCGGAAGGTTGGTGTACAATCGCTTCTCTTTAGTAGATGAGTCTTGAGTCTACGGTGTGGAGACACTGGAGCGAGAGTATAGGTACTCGTTAGAGAACGAGGGCACTGAGCGTGACCACCTCGAGTAGTCATTAGGGAGTCTACCTTCTCATCAATGACTGACTCGATGCTGCAGTAGTGTGTCTGGTTCTTTGACCTGAGGTGCATCGGCAGTTCACCTTGAGGGTGTTATAGTTTGACTACACCATAACTCGGTCTCCTAGCCATATGGAATTCCTGAGGTGTATGTTGGCTATAGCATGTTCATTGTAGGAACTGGATTGCATCAAGATGGAATCTATCTACCTCGGTGGTAGAGGAGCAGCCCTATGATGATCATGAGAATCAAGTCCAGAAGTCCATGGCCATGGTAGAGTGAAATAATAGAAAGAGTTTCTATTTAGATTTTCACATCAGGACTTGAATCGAATGATTACATCATATGACAGAAACTAGGGTTTGACGAGTTCACCTTAACCCTAATCTGATCGGGGCTCAAGATAGAAGAACTTAATCACACAGGTAGCTGCACCAAGAGGTTCGCATTCAGCTCTGATGGGTTGCCACCATATACTGCTAGGTGTCACTGGTGGATTTTGGGAGCAATTAGAATGATTTAGATGATCGATCATTCTAGCTGTTCGAATCAGAAGAGTTCTGATCCATCGAAAGGAGTTTCGATGATGTCGATGATAGAGATCATGACATATCCCATTACCATACAGAACTGAACCTAACTGGGTCACACAAACAAGGGTTTGAATCTGGTGATCATCAATTGAACTGATCTAGTTCAATTGATCTGAATGAGATTCAATTAGGTTCAAGGAAATCGTGCTAGCACTCGATTGAACCTAACGTTCTTCTTTTACTATCATAAATAAGTTGTCCTGACTGAGCCAAAGGAGTTTGTGCTCGAATCAGAGGCCTTCACTATGGTCTGACTGGAGCCTTGTCCAAGTCAGAAAAGGTTGTCTTATTTTGTAAGACAATTACCTGCCATTTTTGGTCACCTGCCATTTCTTGTTCTTTGACTTTGGTCAAAAGTCTGACCTTTGACTGGTCAAATGTTGACCATTGACACCTTTGACTTCTTGTCCACATGTGTCATGCACCTATTGGAGAGCTGGTGGGGGCTTGTCCCCCTGCCAGAACCTGGCAAGGAGGAAGGGCGCACGCCAAGGGTGGCGTGAGCCCAAGTAGGAGGCGCCTAAGGAGTCCCTTGTTGGACAAGGACTCCATCCTCCTTTTTGGATTCCGAATTAGAGTTCTCCTAAGAATCCAAGTTTGACTGGTCTTAGGCATGCCCTCTAAGGAGGAATCCAAGGGGTCTCTATTCCCACCAATCAGATTTAGATCTGATTTCACAAAGGGTTGTGATTGGTTGGGAAGGAAGAGGAGTTGGATCACGCATAGTCTATAAATAAGACCCTACGTCCAACTCAAGAAGAATCTCAGTAAAAAATACAATTCTCCATGCCCCAAGGCTGCCTCTCTCCTCCTCCTCCCAATGCCAAGACCATCTTCTCCCTCTCCTCTCCATGCCCAAAGTAGTTTTGGATCCAAGTTTGGTGCGATCCAGATCAAGAGAAAGGCGATCAGAAAGCTAAGAAGGCTGCGCTGCTGCAAAAGGACAACTGCTGATCTTCGAAAAGAGTTTTGAAGATCCTCCAGAATCAGATTCCAGATCTAATTTTTGGAGGTGTGATAGAAAAGAAGTGGATCTCTAGATCCAACCTGAGTGGATATCGATAGAGGTCAGGCACTTGCATGGCTAGATCCAGAACCATCCGCTGCATACAGGATCATTAATGGGTAATAGGATTACCCTACATCAAGGTAAATTTAATTTGATTTAATTTAATTATATTTTATTTTAATTATTAAAATAATAAAAAATAGATCTAAAATATCTCAGATCTGATCTAGATTAAAAATTTTTTTTTTGAAATATATCTCTTGATCCGATCAGATCTGAATGAACCTGGTCCGGGAAATCAGGATTTCCCTTCAACTAGTATCAGAGCCAGGGTTCTAAAGAGTTTAGATCTGATTTCAAATTTATTTTAATCAAAAAATATATAATTTTAGATGTCACATGAGATGTGATTAGATCTAAAATCTAAAAAAATTAAAATTAAATGATTTGGATCTAAGATTAGAAAATATGCATGACTAGTTCTAAAATAGAATAGTTCTATAGAATAATCTTGCATCTTTACAATTTAATTTGATTAAATCATATTTTAGATCTATTTATTTACTATTTTTTGATATTATAATTATTATAATAACATCTGAAAAATAGCAAATAAAAATTATTTAATTTTAAATATCATATGAGATATGATTGATGCATGTCTAGACTAGTTGTAGAATAGTTCTACATAATTATCTAGATTAGAATTTATTTTGATTAAGATCAATTTAAATCTAATTTTTTAGATTATTATGAGATAATTTAGATCTAAATACATGCATGATTTGATACATGAGATGTATGCAAAATATGCCATGATTAGATCTAATTTGTATATGAGATATATGATATAGATCTAAAACTGTTTTGTAGTATTACATGTTCCTGATTAAGGCGTTCCTCTTGGCCGTCCGGTCATAAGAACGAAGAAGGGTTTAAAGGCCCTCTCTTCCATTCGATGGGGTGTTCTTATGATGTGTAGGGGTGCTGCGTGTTCGTCCTTAATCAGAAAACCCAAAACTTACTTTCTGCAAAACCCTAGATCCTGAAACCCTAGGATTTATTGTGCATATTTTGTTTATGAACCCTACTTAATTAAGAATTAAGTTTATGGAATATTAATTAGGTCTAAAATTGAGAATTTCAGATCTAAGACATATTCATAATACTGGGTTCGGGCTTGGGTAGCTCAATTAGGTCTAAGCGGTTGATCAAATCCGAATCAAGAGTTGGTTAGATGGGATCAACAATGCTTAAATTGACCAGCCTAATAGGATTAAGTCTGGGTCAAGATCGAGTCACGATCAAGCAAGACCTAATTAGGCTCAGAGGTTAGAGTCTGGATTGTAGGCTAACCCAATTGGTTCTGACTCAACAATTTGGTGTCTAAGGTAAGTTTGGCACATACGACCGACTGGTTTTTAATTGGAAGCTACTCGACCTGAATGCGTTCTTGTATGAGTTAATGGCATATTCCTTCCACCGATCTCACTTACCTGGCCATATCTGTTGACACAGTTCTGATCTGAGGTGGTCAATAATCCGAGCTAACCCATGCCACTAGGTTAGTCATAATTGTTATGACTAAGCCAAGTCTAGTTTAATGAGACCTGAATCAATTCTCCCTAAGAAAAGATTAAGTCTGAGGTCTTCCACCATTGTAGATGTGCGGGCCCTTCCCGGGGTTGATTGTTCTCGGCTGGATACAGTGGCTCAGTTGCACCGAGGAAGATGCAACCATGTCTATTAGGCATTGGATGCTATGGGCTGGAGGATGAGTTGGGCTCAATATTCCGGATACGGTGAGAGACTCAATTAGGAACCCAGTCTATGCAAATGGTGGGTCTGACTTAACTAAGGAGTGGATCAATATTCCGGATACGGTGAGATTCATGAATTAGAGACCAAGTTTGGGTGCACCATGATTAGAGAATCATTGAACAAGAGTTGTTCACTCATTGGCTAACCCATCACCAATAACTGTTAGGTGAGGTGATGAGTCAGTTGGTGAGACCGCACCACCCACTAGAAATCATTAATCGTGGAGATTTTTGCATCTCTACAGAGGGAGTGTAGGGATCCGAGAAAATAGTGGGAGCTAATTTGTTTAAAAATAAAATTTTAGAATAAATTGGTCAAGTCATAATTACAGTATCTAACTAGAATCTTTGACTCTCTATAGAAAAATGTCTGCGTCCAACCCAATAACACGTATCCTGGACACACATAGACTGACCAAACCCAATTATAAAGATTGGCTCAGGAACTACAAAATTATTTTGGGTTCTGAGAAGTTAACCCATGTATTGGACCAGGACCCTCCCACCTTACCAGCCCGTCCATCCACTGAACAGAGAGCATCTCTAGAAAAATGGATAGATGAAGATAATAAGGCCAAATATTACATGTTGGGCTCGATGTCTGATGAGCTCCAGCGCCAACATGAAGATATCGAGGACTGCTCGCCAAATGTTGGCTCACCTGTAGGAGATGTTTGGTGAACAGAGTCGCGCAGCCAAATATCAAGTCACGAAACGACTTTTTAAGGCTAAGATGCGTGATGGGCAGTCAGTCCAAGATCACTGTCTGACATGATGATCAAGGACATTGGAAGAGCTTGAGAAGCTCGGTGTGAAGTTAGGACTTGGATCTGCAGAACGATATTATTCTGCAATCCTTGACTGATGCATATGGGCAATTCATCATGAATTACCACATGCATAAACTTCAAAATTCTTTGGCCGAATTAATGAATATGCTGGTTACCGCTGAGCTTTCTATGAAAGGTTCTAAAGGCTCAGTTCTTGCTATGGAATGGACTTCTTCCAAAAGAAAGTCTTATGGAAAGAAAAAGAAGTCTGCGAAAAAAGCAGAAAGGTGGAAGGATCAAAGAAGAAGAAGGCAGAGTCGAAGAAGAAAGGCCGATGGCAAAGGAAAAGTGTTTCCATTGCAACAGCGACGGCCATTGGAAGCGGAACTGCCCTACTTACCTGGCCACCCTGAAGAACAAGAAGGAAGGTCCTTCTGGAGGTATGCTCGTTATTGAGTCTAACCTTACGGTTTCTACTGCATCCAGTTGGGTGCTTGACTCTGGTTCTAGTGCTCATCTGTGCACTTTCATGCAGGGTCTTGAGGATAGCAGGAGGCTGAGGGATGGAGACATGATCCTACGCATTGGTAATGGAGCAAGAGTTGCTGCAGTAGCCGTGGGAACATACCCTCTTCGATTACCATCTGGTTTAGACTTAGTTTTGAAAGACTGTTATTATGTGCCTGCAGCTAGCAGGAATTTGATTTCTGTTTCATGCTTAGCACAAGAAGGCTTATGTGATCACCTTCTTTAAGGACCATTGTAACATTCTTTATGAAAGAAATAAAATTGCAAATGGTTTCCTTATTAATGGTCTTTATCAGCTACATATTGATGTACCTGTTCTTAACTATCGAGCAAAACGTGAATGCCAAACGACCTAGGGATAGTCCAAACGACAGATATCTATGGCACCTGAGATTAGGTCATATAGCAGAAGATAGGATCAACAAATTGGAGAAAAATGGGCTATTGAGTCCATTGACTTTTGAGTCATATCCAACTTGTGAATCTTGTCTTCAAGGCAAAATGACTAAACTCCCTTTTGTTGGACATGGGGAGAGGGCCACAGATCTCCTTGCCCTAGTACATACTGATGTGTGCGGCCCATTTGATGTGCCGGCTAGAGGCAATTTTGTCTACTTCATTACCTTTACCGATGATCTGTCTAGGTATGGGTATGTGTATCTTATGAGACACAAGTCTGAAGCTTTTGAAAAGTTCAAAGAATTCAGACATGAAGTAGAAAAACAAACTGGAAAAAACCCATTAAGGTTCTTCGATCAGATCGAGGAGGTGAATACCTTAGCCGGAAATTCCTAGACTATCTTAAGAAAAATGGCATAGTCTCTCAATGGACTCCACCAGGAACACCTCAACTCAACGGGGTTTCAGAATGGAGAAATCGGACTCTATTGGATATGGTTCGATCCATGATGAGCTTCACAGACCTCCCTGATTTTCTTTGGGGACACTTCATTGTTAACTTCAATTTATCTACTGAATAGGGTTCCCTCTAAAACCGTTCCTACCACACCGTATGAGATATGGCACGGTAAGAAACCAAGTCTGAGTCATCTCAGAATTTGGGGTTGTCCGGCTCATGTCAAAAGACAACAAGCGGACAAGTTAGAGTTTAGGTCCTTCAGAGCTCGATTCATAGGATATCCTAAAGAGTCATTAGGATACTATTTCTACATTCCAGAAGACCACAATGTGATTGTGAGTCGACATGCCATCTTTCTTGAAAAATAGTTTATTCAAGATAGCGGCATTGGAAAGCAGATTAAGCTTGATGAGAAAGTCTCACAAGTAGAACGAGCTAAGGACCAAGTTGGAACCAAATCAGGTTGAGCCAATAAGAACACTACCTCCTCCACCTCGTAGATCGGAAAGAGTTTCCCATCCCCCTGAAAGATACTTAGGTATTATTTCAGAGGAAGTAGAGGAAATGTTCCTCGTAGGTAATGGTGCTCATGGTGATGATCCCAAAACCTACAACGAGGCGATATCAGATATCGACTCCGAGAAATGGCTAGAGGCAATGCAAGTCAGAAATTGACTCGATGCACTCAAACCAAGTCTGGACCTTGGTAGATCCACCAGAAGGTATAGTACCTATTGGGTGTAAATGGATCTTCAAGAGAAAGATTGGTGCAGATGGGAATGTGGAGACATTCAAGGCTAGACTAGGTGGCAAAAGGTTATAGTCAACGCGAAGGCATTGACTATCAGGATACCTTTTCCCCAGTAGCTATGCTAAAATCCATCCGCACATTGCTTGCCGTTGCAGCCTATTTCGATTATGAAATATGGCAAATGGACGTGAAAACGGCATTCCTAAATGGATATCTTGAGGAAGATATCTATATGGAACAGCCGCTAGGTTTCACATCCAGTGATACTGATCACAAGGTTTGCAAGCTGCAAAGGTCCATATATGGACTTAAGCAAGCATCTCGGAGCTGGAACACTCGTTTCAATGATGTGATCAAAAAGTTTGGTTTCATCAAAAATGAAGAGGAACCATGTGTTTTTCAAAAAGGTCAGTGGGAGCGCTGTTGTCTTCCTCGTATTGTACGTGGATGACATCCTCCTTATTGGGAATGATATTCCCATGTTGACATCAGTCAAAATATGGTTGTCCAAGGAATTCTCCATGAAAGACCTAGGTGAAGCATCCTTTATTCTAGGAATTAAGGTCTATAGGGATAGACCGAATAGGATGCTAGGACTTTCACAGAAGATGTACATAGAGGAAGTACTAAAGAGGTTTAGTATGGAAAACTCTAAGAGGGGATTAATACCCTTCAGACATGGTATTCATCTTTCCAAGAAGATGTGCCCTAGCACACCTGAGGAAATAGAATGCATGAGCAAGATCCCTTATGCTTCTGCAATAGGGAGCCTCATGTATGCCATGCTATGTACACGACCTGATATAGCCCATGCTGTGAGTGTCACAAGCAGATATCAGTCAAATCCAGGTGAAGAACACTAGACTTTTGTGAAATGTATCCTTAAGTACTTAAGAAGAACTAAGGATATGATGTTGGTAATTGGTAACAGAGAACTCCAAGTCTAGGGATATATAGACTTGATTTTTATGTCCGATTTAGATGATCGAAAGTCGACATTTGGAAGTCTATTTGTGTGCAATGGTGGTGCTATCAGTTGAAAGAGTTTCAAGCAAACTGTGATAGCAGATTCCACCATGGAAGCAGAATGTATCACTGCATCAGAGGCTGCGAAAGAAGCATTCTGGTACAAAAAGTTTGCTGCAGAAATTGGAGTAATGCCATCAGATGCCATTCCGCTTTATAGCAACAACAATGGCACCATAGCCCTTACT
This sequence comes from Cocos nucifera, assembly GCA_006176705.1. Taxonomy (NCBI): domain Eukaryota; kingdom Viridiplantae; phylum Streptophyta; class Magnoliopsida; order Arecales; family Arecaceae; genus Cocos; species Cocos nucifera. The sequence goes on along the minus strand of QRFJ01002146.1, from coordinate 135,826 downwards.
AAGGAGCCAAGGTCTTACCAAAAATCCAAGCACATTGAGCGGCGATATCACCTCATCCGTGATTATCTCGAGAAGGGTTACATCGAGCTCAAGAGAGTCAACTCCACAGACAATGTGGCAAACCCACTTACAAAGCCATTGGGCCAGCAGAAGATCGAAGCTCACCTTAAGAAGATGGGACTTAGACTTGTAGCCAATTGGCTTTTGGACAAGTGGAAGATTGTTAGATATATGTGCCCTAGAAGCCAGAATTGGCTGACACTTGTAATACACTTCTAGGGGCAAAATTATAATTTTGACTAAAATCAATAAAATGGGTTATTTTCTATCACATATGTGTATTTAGTGTCTGTGATACATCCTTTGAGTTAATGGTAATGATAATTCATATTTTCAAGAGTTGAAAATTTAAGACATGAATAATCATTATTAACTCATAAAATGCTCCCGACCATAGGATCATCATGAGGATGGTGATTGATCTGGAAGGTTGGTGTACAATCGCTTCTCTTTAGTAGATGAGTCTTGAGTCTATAGGTGTGGAGACACCGGAGCGAGAGTATAGGTACTCGTTAGAGAACGAGGGCACTGAGCGTGACCACCTCGAGTAGTCATTAGGAAGTCTACCTTCTCATCAATGACTGACTCGATGCTGCAGTGGTGTGTCTGGTTCTTTGACCTGAGATGCATCGACAGTTCACCTTGAGGGTGTTATAGTTTGACTACACCATAACTCGATCTCCTAGCCATATGGAATCCCTGAGGTGTATGTTGGCTATAGCATGTTCATTGTAGGAACTGGATTGCATCAAGATGGAATCTATCTACCTCGGTGGTAGAGGAGCAGCCCTATGATGATCATGAGAATCAAGTCCAGAAGCCCATGGCCATGGCAGAGTGAAATAATAGAAAGAGTTTCTATTTAGATTTTCACATCGGACTTGAATCGAATGATTACATCATATGACAGAAACTAGGGTTTGACGAGTTCACCTTAACCCTAATCTGATCGGGGCTCAAGATAGAAGAACTTAATCACACAGGTAGCTGCACCAAGAGGTTCGCATTCAGCTCTGATGGGTTGCCACCATATACTGCTAGGTGTCACTGGTGGATTTTGGGAGCAATTAGAATGATTTAGATGATCGATCATTCTAGCTGTTCGAATCAGAAGAGTTCTGATCCATCGAAAGGAGTTTCGATGATGTCGATGATAGAGATCATGACATATCCCATTACCATACAGAACTGAACCTAACTGGGTCACACAAACAAGGGTTTGAATCTGGTGATCATCAATTGAAACTAATCCAAGTTCAATTGATCTGAATGAGATTCAATTAGGTTCAAGAAAATCGTGCTAGCACTCGATTGAACCTAACGTTCTTCTTTTACTATCATAAATAAGTTGTCCTGACTGAGCCAAAGGAGTTTATGCTCGATCAGAGGCCTTCACTTGGTCTGACTGGAGCCTGTCCAAGTCAGAAAAGGGTTGTCTTATTTTGTAAGATAATACCTGCCATTTTTTATCACTTGCTATTTCTCATCCTTTGACTTTGGTCAAAAGTTGATCTTTGATTGGTCAAATGTTGACCATTGATACTTTGACTTTTGTCCATGTGTCATGCACCTATTGGAGAGCTGGTGGGGGCCTGTCCTCCTGCCAGAATCTAGTAAGGAAGAGGGCGCACGCCACCCTTGGCGTGTGCCCAAGCTGGAGGCGCCAAGGAGTCTTGGCGTGCACCCAAGCTAGAGGCGCCAAGGAGTCTCTGTTGGACAAGGACTCCATCTTCTTTTTGGATTCTGATTAGACTTCTCCTAAGAACCAAGTTTGACTGGTCTTAGGCACCATTTAAGGATGAATCCAAGAGACTCTAGTCTGACCAATCAGATTTAAATCAGATTTCATAAAGGGTTGTGATTGGTTGGGAAGAAGAGGAGTTGGATCACGCATAGTCTATAAATAAGACCCTGCACCCAACTCAAGGAGAATCTCAATGAAAAATACAATTCTCCATGCCCCAAGGCTGCCTCTCTCCTCCTCCTCCACACCAAGACCATCTTCTCCCTCTCCTCTCCATGCATAAAGTAGTTTGGGATCCAAGTTGGTGCAATCCAGATGAGAGAAAGGCGACAGAAAGCTAGAAGGCAGCGTTGCTGCAAAGGACAACTGTTGATCTTCGAAAGGTGTTTTGAAGATCCTCCAAATCAGATTCAGATCTGATTTTTGGAGACATGATAGAGAAGAAGAGAATCTCTAGATCCAACCTGAGTGGATATCGATAGAGGCCAGGCACTTGCGTGGCTAGATCCAGAACCTTCCGCTGTTTACAGGATCATCAACAGGTAATAGGATTACCCTACATCAAGATAAATTAAATTTGATTTAATTTATCTATATTTTATTTTAATTATTAGAATAATAAGAATCAGATCTAAAACATTCCAAATCTAATCTGGATCAAAGAAAAAAATTTTTGAAATATATCTCTTGATCCGATCAGATCTGAACAAATCTGGTTCGAGAAATCAAGATTTTCCTTCAAGACACCCCAACAAAATGGGATGGTAGAAAAAAAATAAGACTCTAGAAGAAATGACCCATACCATGCTATGTGAAAGCAACCTTCCAAGATACTTTTGGATTGAAGAAATTAATATGGCATGTTACATCTTAAACCATGCCCTAATCAGACCAATTTTAAAGAAAACATCTTATAAGCTTTGGAAAGAAAAAAAACCTAACATTGCATATTTTCATGTTTTTGATTTTTGATGTTTTATTTTGAGCAATGGTAAAGAAAAATTAGAAAAATTTGATGCAAAATCTGATGAAGCTACTTTTCTTGGTTACTCCTCTTCTAGTGAAGCTTTTAGAGTATTTAACAAAAAAATATTAGTAGTAGAGGAGTCAATACATGTTGTTTTTTATGAGACTAATGATCTTCCAACAAGGAAGAGTGAGGGTATTAATGATGTAGATCCTCTTATAGAAGGGATGAAGGAGATCATCCTAAAGGATTTAATAATTCAAAATGAAGAGGATCATGCAGACAAGCAAGAAAATGAAGGTGAAGGACAACAAGAATAACCTCTAGGGATAAATGATCTTCCAAAAGAATGGTGGTATGTTCATAATTATCCTAAAGAACTAATTATTGGTGATCCTATGCATAGGATAAGAACTCATTTTTCACATAAAGATGCATACAATCATTTTGCATTTATTTCCCATTTTGAACTTAAAACCATAGATGAAGCTGAAAAAGATTATAATTGGATAAATACAATGCAAGAGGAACTTAATCAATTCTAAAGAAATAATGAATGGACCTTAGTATCAAGACCTAAAAATCATCCAATAATTGGCAAAAAATGGGTATATAGAAATAAATTGGATGAAAATGGAAATGTAATTAGGAATAAAGCAAGATTAGTTACAAAGGTTTATAATCAAGAAGAGAAAATTGATTTTGATGAGATCTTTACACCTATTGCAAGACTAGAAGCAATTAGACTTTTACTCGCTTATGCATGCTTTATGAATTTCAAGTTATTTCAAATGGATGTTAAAAGTTCTTTTCTAAATGGATATATTGTCGAAGAAGTTTATGTAGAACAATCTTTCAATTTTAAAAATCATGCTTTTCCAAATCATATTTTCAAATTAAACAAAGCATTATATGGTTTAAAACAAGCACCTAGGGCTTGGTATGAAAGATTAAGTAAATTCTTGCTTAATAATGGATTTTCAAGAGGAAATATAGATACAACCTTTTTCATTAAAAGAAATCATGATGACATCTTAGTTATACAAATATATGTTGATGATATTATATTTGGATTTACTAATGAAACTTTATATCAAGATTTTGCTAAGCTCATGCAGGGAGAGTTTGAGATGAGCATGATGGATGAACTAATGTTCTTCCTCAGACTTCAAATCAAACAAACAAAGAAAGGGATCTCCATCATCCAAAGCAAGTACATAAGAGAGCTACATAAAAGATTTGGGATGGAGAGCTCCAAAGCCATTAGTACACCCATGAGTGCATCATGTATGCATGACAAGGATGAAGGAGGTAAAATTGTTGATATAAAAGTCTATAGAGGCATGATAGATTCTTTATTATATTTAACTGCTAGTAGATTAGATATCTATTGAGAATATCTTCTAAAGCCAATCGTCAGTCTATTGACGGTGGTGCTACTTGTTGTACTTGTATATGAATTATCAAATAATAAAAGTTATTTTGGCATTTTTTATCATAAATTTTGTTGTCTTCTAATGAACTCCTGTGTTGTGATGAAGTTCTTAGGACTATCTAAATTTGACAAAGAAAAATTTATCATTTAGTCCTTAAATTATTCACGATCAAAAGATACGTTGTTACTTAGGACGATAATGTTTATCGAGTATAGATTGTTGTGTGCCATATAGGTTGGTTGTCCTCGTAATCAAGGAGTATTGAGACACTAGCATGGCATGCAAGTGAGATGTATGGATACATCTGCACTGAACGTGACCAACTTCGAAGCTTTTCTTCTGTCAAGATTAGCCCTGAAGGATATGGATATAAGTGTCCCTTAGATCTAAGACCACCATAGTGACATGCAAGCAACTCGCTATACTTAGGTACCAAACTATCTAAATTTTTAATTCAGTGATGGAAGGCTACTAGGTACAGTCAAGTACTTGACTTGTTAGTGTGTGAGTCAAGATGGGATTGACCCCAAGTGTTGGAGCAAGTGCATCACTGTATTTCAATTTAGCAAATCCTTGATCGGGATAGTCCATACGATGGATGCTAAATTTTGAAATATACTATGGATGAATTTTAGGATTAATAGTAAATCCCTAGAATCCATCCTTTTGAGCATCGAGATCAAGGGGATGAATTATATGATAACCATATTCCATAGGTTCGTCATTATTGCATTGCGACTTTTTGACCTATCCGAACGTCGAGTATCATTGCTAGATGATCACATCGATTGGTATAAAAAATTAATTTCTATACTACCGACTTAGGATTCGAACCTATAGGATCACACACATAAGGAGTTCCTATCCTGACCTAATCTGATGGCTGATCATGAGTCCTTGAATGACCTAGGACACTGTGGTCAAGAGTACCCACTAGGACTAGAGACTCTATGATCCAAGAGTCTCCACTGGACTTGAGAACTCTGAAATGTCCTACTCATCTTACAGACTCTCTGATCAAGGAGTTTTACTAGTTTGAGACTCTAAAATCATGAGTTTCATTCATTTGGGATACTGGGTTCAAGAGTCCCACTGGATTAGGACTCTTCAGGAGTTTCATATTGATGAAACTCTGTTGCCCGATAATCCATCCAATTTAGACTTAGATATTTTTAAAGAATTAATTAGCAATTTAATTATTGATTAGCTCAATTTGATTAAGTGATGAGGATTTGATCAAGTTTGATTGAATTTGATTCAATTGGATTTGACCCGATCAGGTCATGAGATGACCTAATCGCTATGGAAGTTTTGATCCAAATTTGATCAGGATCTGAATCTAATTAATTTTTAATTTAATTAAAATTTTATTAGATTAGGCTAAGCGTAATTTGGTTGGATTTAACCTGGTCTAATTGGATCTTGATTAATTGGTTTGGTTGAAACTAATTAGGACCAAGTCAAATAAAGTTTGAATTCAAACTCTCCCATGTGCCCACCATTTTTTACTTTTCCACTCTTGTTCCATGCCCAAAATTTTTGTACATCACTTGTCTCTCACCCAGAAGGTTTTTGCATTCCCCCTCTCTTATTTTCTATTTGACCTGGTCCAAGGGTTGGATTCGTTCAAAGTAAGTTGAGTTTTGAATTCAACTCAGTTTGTTGGAGGTTGGAACCAATCCAACCTTATCTACTTCCCACACCCTCCCTTTTGTTTGTTGAATATTTTTTAAAGAAATCAAAATGTGTGCATGTCATAGGAGAGTCCTTCTGCATGTTAAACACATGGAAGGGGGTGTTGGATAAGGATAAGAGGCTCACTTGATTTTTGAAATCAAGTGAGCGGTTAAAACCTCCCAACCACTCGACTCTTATCACTTTCCATACACTTTTCCCATGGTATTCATGTCAATAAATTATGAGAATTTTTGTGTGTGCACAAGAAGGGTATAGCATTATGTGGTAAAAGTTTCAAAGTGATTGGGCTTTATTCTTGAGCAAAAAAAAATCTTGAAGTGAAGGTGAGTAGGGTCCTATAGTACTTTACTTTTCCCTCATGCCTCTCTTCTCTTCTGATTTTCATCTCTAAGAATACCCAATTTTTAGATATAATCTAAATACGGTTTATAGATCTAAAAGTTATCTTTCCATAAAAACTTATTTCATAGAAAAACTCCACACAGAGAGGGCGTGATAGGATTCTTAGTGTGTCAGGATTTTTGGGCCGAGTGAAACCTTAGTTTTGGAAATCTGGGTTCGGGTGGAGAGATCTAGTGCTGTGAACATTGGATTGCCACTAAATTTTAAACACCTCTTCATCATCCTGCAATATTTGTGTTCTAAGTTTTTAGAGTATCTAAGAAATAAAAAAATACATGATCGATTGGATTGATCATGATCAACCATCGAAGGTCCCAACGATGAGCTAGCACTCCGATGGAGCTGGTCGGAACTAGGAGCTTTGTGTAGACCATCTATAGAGGCCAGATGAGTGTGCGACTACAGCGTAACACCATAGCTTCTTTTGATAGATTCAAATCATGGAGATCAGCTATCCACAAAAAGGTATCGAGTTCTGAACTTGTATCGGTCAGCAGATTTGATTTGCTGATCGAATGCATTTTAATTTTTTATCACATATTAGCATGTTTAGATCTTGAGTAGGATTTATTTGATATGATCAATGCATGCATAGTATTAATTTTAGATGAATATTTACTTTTGTTGCTATTTTATTTAAAAAATTTTCAAAAATACATGTTTAAACCCTGCATGATTTTCTTCAATTGGTATCAAAGCAGGTTCACTAAATATGATATGCTTGCATATTTTAGATTGATAAGTTAGATTTGATCTAAATATTAATCTAATAATCTAATTTATTAGATCTAAAAAAATCAAGATCGCATGGACTGCAGGTTGTCCTGCTGTAGGGTTTACCCCCTATAGTGAAAAGGTTATTTTGGTATGTTGCTGATCTGTATCGTTTATCATAAAATCTTAGATTTGATCTAATATTTTAATAATTTGATTATATTAGGCTTTAATCAAATTTGTGTTCATGAATGCATAATTAGATAATGTTTGATTCATGGTTTAGTATTATGTAGTATACATAGTTTCAGATTAAATCCTACAAATAGTATTGTTTATGAATTAAGCTGATTCAATTTTAAAGTGAGTTGACTCAATTGGTGAATAATACTAAGTTATAAAAAATCTTTTAAAAATTTAAAAATTATTTTTGATGTGCTGAACCCTAACCCACAGCCCATAAACTTAATTAAATATTAAGTATAATATTTTAGTGTCTAAAATTATGAATTAAGACTCTAATTCATTAATCATAAAATGTGGATTATTGGGTTAGTTGAATTAGGTATATAAATTATGTTGGACCTAAGGTTAGTTAAAGAGTGGACTAAATTAGAGTAATTGATCAAATCTAATTAAATGTTAATTTAGATTAGGTCAAGGACTCTATAGACTCAATTACAATAGTTGTAGTTGGTCAAGTTCATGCCTTTAACGAGGACCAAATGGACTTAATTCATAGTTATGCGGTCGAATCTAAAATTACTAGGTTGGTCAAATTAAAACTAATAAACTGGATGGTGTCTAAGGTAAGTTTGCCAGTTTGACCAGTGGTTTTTATTTGGGAGCTACTTGCACTGATTCGGTCTTTGATGAGTTAATGGCATATCCCTTCCACTGATCTCACTTACTTGGCCATCTTGGTGAGTTAGGTTTTGATTAGATCACTTGGTGATTCGGGCTCATCTATGTCAATTAGGTAAATCAATCTGACTGATTTAGGTGCTCTTAATGCTAGCTTAGACTAGATCCTTTTTTATCTGACTTGGTGAAGTCAGAGGAAGGATCAAAATTGGCTCACTTTTCTTAAATATACTAACTAAATCCTCTAAAATTATTAGATCCTTAAAAATAAAATAGTTAAATAGATAACTAAATCATAGCCTCCCATTAAGTTGAGTGATAGTAGGTTCATTAATTTGATAATTACTGAAGGCCCAAAGGCCTGGTGCTTATTGACTAATGAAATTATCATTCATAAAATGATGATTTTGTTAAGTCTTTCTGATGGTGGTTAGGTTGGCTGACCAAAGTCGGACCTGATTATTTATTAGTTAGATAAGACCAAATGTGGTTATGTTAATGGTTGGACCTAACCAGACATTTTCAGTGGAGGCCAAAGCCTATTGATTAGGTCTTTGGGGCAAAATTGATATTACTAAAAATTATTTAGAGAAATAATTAATTTTGAACCTATCCATAGGTGCACATGGGTTGACCAACCAAAATTGGGCTCATGTGTAGTCTATGTGGATTCTAGTATCCACTAAGAAATTAAAGTAATTCTTCGAATTGAAGGTAGAGGCTATCAATTCATATAAAATAGTAAAAGAACCTTTAGACTAAAGTCCAAGTCTTTAGGATAATTGATTCATATACTAATTAGGTTTGGTTTTTCTTATTATGCAGAAATGGCCACTAACTTGTCGCTCTGATTATTATTAGATAATGATAAGTTAATGAGATCCAACTACGATAGCTACTATCATAACTTAAAAATTATCCTAACTTAAAAATTATCCTGGTGCATGAGTGGATCTTTTATGTCATAACGGATCCTGCACCTGAGGTGCCAGCTCCGAATGCTAGGAGAACAGTCTGAGACACTTATCAGAAGTGGCTCAATGACCACACCACCGTTCGAGGTATAATGTTGGCGGCAATGAACGATGAGTTCAGCCATAGGTTTGAAAGCACCCAGCCACAGGAGATGCTTCAAATGTTGAATGAATCCTTTGGCACATCGGACGATATTGAAAGGCACAAAACAAGTTGTGCCATTTTCAACGCTCGAATGAGGGATGGGGCCTCAATCATCGATCTTGTATTGTACATGATCGAGATGATTGAGCACCTTAGCAAGTTGGATTTTCTCCTGCATGAGCAACTCGGTAAGGATGTGATCTTTAATTCCTTACCCAAGTCCTTCGTCCCCTTTCTAAATCATTTCAGATTGATAAAGCCTGCGGTCAACTACCACGGATTGTTGGTGTTGCTGCAGAACTTTGAGAAGGATCACCAACTCCATAAGGAGATGGTGAATGTAGTGGGAAGGTCTGAAGGAAAATCCTGATTTTTCAGACCAGGTTCATTTAGATCTGATCGGATCAAGAGATATATTTCAAAAATTTTTTCTCTTTGATCCGAATTAAATCTGAAATATTTCAAATCTGATCTTTATTATTCTAATGATTAAAATAAAATTTAGATAAATTAAATCAAATTTAATTTACCTTGATGTAGGGCAATCCTATTATCCATTGATGATCCTATAAGCAGCGAAAGATTCTAGATCTAGCCACGCAAGTGCCTGGCCTCTACCGATATCAACTCAAGCTAGATCTAGAGATCCTCTTCTTCTCTATCACGTCTCCAAAAATTAGATCTGAATCTAATTTGGAGGATCTTTAAAACACCTTTCGAAGATTAGCAGTTGTCCTTTGCAGCAGCGTAGCCTTCTAGCTTTCTATCGCCTTTCACTCATCTGGATTGCACCAACTGAGAACCCAAACTTCTTTGGGCGTGGAGAGAAGTGGGAGAAGATGGACTTGGCATGGAGGAGGAAGAGAGAGGCAGCCTTGGGGCGTGGGAATTGTGTTCTCTCTTTGAGTTGGGCGCAGGGTCTTATTTATAGACTATGCGTGATCCAACTCTTCTTCTTCCCAACCAATCACAACCCTTTGTGAAATCAGATCTAAATCTGATTGGTGGGAATAGAGTCCCTTGGATTCATTCTTAGATGGCACCTAAGATCAGTCAAAGTTGATTCTTAGGAGGAGTCTAATCAGAATCTGAAAAGGAGATGGAGTCCCTATTCAACAGGAATTCTTAAGCGCCTTATACATGGGCGCACGCCACCCTTGGCATGCGCCATCCTCCTTGCCAGCTTCTAGTAGGTGGACAAGCCTCCACCAGCTCTCCAATAGGTGCATGACATGTGGACAGAAGAGTCAAAGTGTCAATGGTCAACATTTGACCAATCAAAGGTCAATTTTTGACCAAAGTCATTGGACGAGAAATGGTAGGTGACCAAAAATGGCTGGTACTATCTTACAAAATAAGACAACCCTTTTTTGATCTAGATAGGCTCCATTCAGACCAAGTGAAGGCCTCTGATCGAGCACAAACTCCTTTGGCTCAGTCAGGACAACTATTTATGATAGTAAAAGAAGAACGTTAGGTTCAATCGAGTGCTCGCACGATTTCTTGAACCTAATTGAATCCATTCAGATCTAATTGAAACCTAGATCAGTTCAATCGATGATCACTAGATTCAACCCTTGTTTGTGTGACCTAGTTAGGTTCAGTTCTGTGTATGGTAATGGGATATGTCATGATCTTTATCATCGACATCATCAAAACTCCTTTCGATGGATCAGAACTCTTCCAATTTGAATAGCTAGAATGATCGATCTTCTAAATCATTCTAATTGCTCCCAAAATCCACCAATGAACCTAGCATAGTATATGGTGGCAACCATCAAAGCTGAATGCAAATCTCTTAGTGCAGCTACCTATTGTGTATTGTTTTCTATCTTGAGCCCCAATCAGATTAGGTTAGGTGAACTCGTCAACCCTAGTTTCTGTTATATGATGTAATCATTCGATTCAAGTCCGATGTGAAAACTTAAATAGAAACTCTTTCTATTATTTCACTCTCTATCCATGGACTTCTGGACTTTATCTCATGATCATCATAGGGTGCTCCTCACCATCGTAGTGGATAGATTCCATCTTAATTGCAATCCAGTTCCTACAATGAACATGCTATAGCCAACATACACCTCAGGATTCCAAATGGCTAGGAGACCGAGTTATGGTGTAGTCAAACTATAACACCCTCATGGTGAAGTACCGATGCACCTCAGATTAAAGAACCAGACATACCACTGCAGCATCGAGTCAGTCATTGATGAGAAGGTAGACTTCTAATGACTACTCGAGATGGTCACTCCAGTGCCCTCATTTCTAACAATACCCTACTCTCGCTCCGGTGTCTCCACACCATAGACTCAAGACTCATCTACTAAAGAGAAGCGATTGTACACCAACCTTTCAGATCAATCACCATCCTCATGATGATCCTATGGTCAGAAGCATTTTATGAGTTAATAATGATTATTCATGTCTTAAATTTTCAACTCTTGGAAATATGAATTATCATTATCATTAAATCAAAGGATGTATCAAAGACACTAAATACACATATGTGATAGAAAATTACCCATTTTATTGATTTTAGTCAAAATTATAATTTTGCCCCCAGAAGGGTATTACAAGTGTCAGCTAATTCTAGCTTTTAGGGCACATATATCTAACAATCTCCCACTTTTCCTAAAGTCAATTGGCTATAAGTCTAAGTTCCATCTTCTTAAGATGGGCTTCGATCTTCTACTGGCCCAATGGCTTGTGAAGTAGGTTGCCACATGTCTTGGAGTCGAATCTCTCTTGACCTCGACGTAACCCTTCTCGAGGTAATCGCGGATGAGGTGGTATCGCCGCTCAATGCACTTGGATTTCTGATGAGACGTTGGCTCCTTAGCAAGAGCTATGGCGCCATTACTATCACAATATAGAGGAACGGCATCTGATGGTGTTGCTCTAATTTCTATAGTAAACTTCTTGTACCAGAATGCTTCCTTCACAACCTCTGATGCAGCGATATATTCTACTTCCATAGTGGAATTTGCTATCACGGTTTGCTTGAAACTCTTCCAACTGACAGCACCACCATTGCACACAAACAGACTCCCAGATGTCGACTTTCGATCATCTACATTGGACATGAAATCGAGTCTATGTATCCCTGGACTTGGAGTTCTCCATTACCAAAGACAAACATCATATCCTTAGTTCTTCTTAAGTACTTAAGGATACATTTCACCGAAGTCCAGTGTTCTTCACCTGGATTTGACTGATATTTGCTTGTGACACTCACAGCATGGGGGCTATATCAAGGTCGCATACATAGCATGGCATACAGAGCTCCTATTTTAGAAGGCATAAGGGATCTTGCTCATGCGTTCTATTTCCTCAGGTGTGCTACCGCACATCTTCTTGGAAGATGGATACCATGTCTGAAGGGTATTAATCCCCCTCTTTAGAATTTCCATACTAAACCTCTTTAGTACTTCCATCTATGTACATCTTCTGTGAAAGTTCGAGCATCCTATTCTGTCTATCCCTATAGACCTTAATTCCTAGAATAAAGGATGCTTCACCTAGGTCTTTCATGGAGAATTCCTTGGACAACCATATTTTGACTGTCGTCAACATGGGAATATCATTCCCAATAAGAAGGATGTCATCCACGTATAATACGAGGAAGACAACAGCGCTCCCACTGAGCTTTCTGAAGACACATGATTCCTCTTAATTTTTGATGAAACCAAACTTTTTGATCACATCATTGAAACGAGTGTTCTAGCTCCGAGATGCTTGCTTTAGTCCATATGTAGACCTTTGTAGCTTGCAAACCTCATGATCAGTATCACTGGATGTGAAACCTACTGGCTGTTCCATATAATTATCTTTCTCAAGATATCAATTTAAGAATGTCGTTTTCACATCTATTTGCCATATTTCATAGTCGAAATAGGCTGCAATGGCAAGCAATGTATGGATAAATTTTAGCATAGCCATTGGGGAAAAGATATCCTAATAGTCAATGCCTTTGCATTGACTATAATCTTTTGCCACTAGTCTAGCCTTGAATGTCTCCACATTCCCATCTGCACCAATCTTTCTCTTGAAGATCCATTTACACCCAATAGGTACTATACCTTTTGATGGATCTTACAGGTCCAGGGACTTGGTTTGAGTGCATCGAGTCAATTTCGACTGCATTGCCTCTAGCCATTTCTCAGAGTCGATATCTGATATCGCCCATTGTAGATTTTTGGATCATCACCATGAGCACCATTACCTACGAGGAACATTTCTCTACTTCCTCTAAATAATACTAAATATTTTCAGGGGGATGAAAATCTTTCCGATCTACGGGTGGAGGAGGTATGTTTTTATTGGCTCAATTACTGATTTGGTTCCAATTGGTCCTTAGCGTTTGTACTTGTGAGACTTTCTCATCAACTTAATCTACTTTCTATGCTAATGCTATCTTGAATAAACTATTTTTTCAAGAAGATGGCATGTCGACTCATAATCACATTGTGGTCTTCTGAAATATAGAAATAGTGTCTCCTAATGACTCTTTAGGATATCCTATGAATCGAGCTCTGAAGGACCTAAACTCTAACTTATCTGCTTATTGTCTTGTGATGGAGCGGGCAAAACCCAAATTCTGAGATGACTCAACTTGATTCTTACCATGCCATATCTCATACGGTGTGGTAGGAGCATTTTAGAGGGAAACCCAATTCAGTAGAGTAAATTGAAGTTAATAATGAGTGTCCCCGAAGAAAATCAGAGAGCCTATGAGCTCATCTGGATCGAACCATATTCCAATAGAGTCCGATTTCTTCATTCTAAAACTTGTTGGTTTAAGGTGTTCCTGGGAGTCCTATGAGAGACTTATGCCATTTTTCTTAAGATAGTATAGGGAATTCTCGACTAAGATATTCACCTCCTCGATCTGATCGAAGAAACCTTAATGGATTTTCCAATTTGTTTTTCTACTGTCATGTCTTGAATTTCTTGAACTTTTCAAAAGCTCAGACTTGTGTCTTCATAAGATACACATACCATACCTAGACAGTATCATCCGGTGAAGGTAATGAAGTATACAAAATTTTTCTAGCCGGCATATCAAATGGGCCGCACACATCAATATACTAGGGCAAGGAAGATCTATGGCCTTTCCCATGATCCAAGGAGTGCATTCCTTAAGGACAAGATCACGATGATCAACAATGGGTAAAGCTTTTTCATTGTTGATCATCTTGTTTGCTATCCGTGCTAGATATGCGTTTACTATGTTGTTGGATTGACTTGATACTCTTTTTGTATTATTTTGGGGTTATTTTGTTGGAATGATCATAGAAGATTCATTCGCTTTTTTTTTGCCTTCTCTAATTAGGTTCTCCATTTTTTCTTTGAATTTTGTTGTATCTATATGACTCAATGACCTATCTCGTGCCATAGTATGTTGACTATTCTAGGTCATTGTCACTTCAAGCATTGTGCTCGATAGTGATAGAATAGAACATCAATATGTAGCTGATAGACTTAATAGAAAACCATCTTGCATTTTTTCTCCTTTTATGAAAGAATGTATACTATGTCCTTAAAGAAGATAATTCCATAAGCCTTCATAGTGCCAAGCATGAAACAAAATCAAATTTCCATGCTAGCTGCAGGCACATAATAACAGATCTTTTCAAAACTAAGGTTTCTAAAGCAGTGGTAATCGAGAGGGTATGTTGCCACGCCATGCAGAACTCTTGTCCATTTTTAATGCATAGGATTTATGCGTCTCCATCCATCAGCCTCCTGCTATCCTCAAGACCCTACATGGAACGTGCAACAGATGAGCACTAGAACCAGAGTTTCAAGTACCCAACTGGCAGCAAAGAAGAAACCGTAAGATTAGGACTCAATGACGAGCATACTCCAAAAGGACTTCCTTCTTATTTTTTCAGGTGGCCAATAGTAGGGCGTTTCGCTTTCATGGCCATCGCATGTTGCAATGAAAAACTTTCCTTTTAGAATATCGACCTTCTCTTCAGCTCTGCCTTCTTCTTCTTTCCTTTCTCACCTTGCTGCTTTTTCGCGGACTTCTTTCTCTTTTAGGAAATTTTTTTTGGAAGAAGTCATTCCATAGCAAGAGCTGAGGCTTGTAGAACCTTTCATAGAAGCTTAGCGTGACAGCTATGTTCTTAATTCGACCAAGAAATTGTGAAGTTTTATGATGTGGTAATTATGTAAACTTGGCCCATATGCATCAAGTCAGGATTCAGGAATAACATCATTCTGCAGTCAAGTCTAACTTTACATCGTGCTCTCAGCTTTTCCAAGTCTTGTCATGCATCAAGATATGATCTGTGGACTGACTGCTCCATCACGCATCTTAGCCTTAAAAGTTATTGTCGGTGATTTTGATACGGCTGGCATGACTTGTTCACCAAACATCTCCTGCAGGTGAGCCAACATTTGGCGAGCAGTCCCGATATCTTCATGTTGGCGCTGGAGCTCATCAGACATCGAGCCCAACATGTAATATCTGGCCTTATTATCTTCGTCTATCCATTTTTCTAGAGACGCTCTCTGTTCAGTGGATGGACGAGCTGGTAAGGTGGGAGGGTCCTGGTCCAAAACATGGGTTAACTTCTCGAAATCCAAAATAATTTTGTAGTTCCTGAGCCAATCTTTATAATTGGGTCCGGTCAGTCTATGTGTGTCCAGGATACGTGCCAATGGGTTGGACGCAGACATTTTCCTGTAGAGAGTCAAAGATTCTAGTTAGATACTGTAATTATGACTTGACCAATTTATTTAGGAATTTTATTTTTAAACAAATTAGCTCCCACTATTTTCTCGGATCCCTACACTCCTTTGTAGAGATGCGAAAATCTCCACGATTAATGATTTCTAGTGGGTGGTGCGGTCTCACCAACTGACTCATCACCTCACCTAACAGTTATTGGTGATGGGTTAGCCAATGAGTGAACAACTCTTGTTCAATGATTCTCTAATCATGGTGCACCCAAACTTGGTCTCTAATTCATGAATCTCACCGTATCCGGAAATATTGATCCACTCCTTAGTTAAGTCAGACCCACCATTTGCATAGACTGGATTCCTAATTGAGTCTCTCACCGTATCCGAAATATTGAGCCCAACTCATCCTCCAGCCCATAGCATCCAATGCCTAATAGACATGGTTGCATCTTTTCCGGTGCAACTGAGCCACTGTATCCAGCCGAGAACAATCAACCCCGGGAAGGGCCCGCACATCTACAATGGTGGAAGACCTCAGACTTAATCTTTTCTTAGGGAGAATTGATTCAGGTCTCATTAAACTAGACTTGTCATAGTCATAACAATTATGACTAACCTAGTGGCATGGGTTAGCTCGGATTATTGACCACCTCAGATCAGAACTGTGTCAACAGATATGGCCAGGTAAGTGAGACCGGTGGAAGGAATATGCCATTAACTCGTACAAGAATGCATTCAGGTCGAGTAGCTTCCAATTAAAAACCAGTCGGTCGTATGTGCCAAACTTACCTTAGACACCAAATTGTTGAGTCCAGAACCAATTGGGTTAGCCTACAATCCAGACTCTAACCTCTGAGCCTAATTAGGTCTTGCTTGATCGTGACTCGATCTTGACCCAGACTTAATCCTATTAGGCTGGTCAATTTAAGCATTGTTGATCCCATCTAACCAACTCTTGATTCGGTTTGATCAACCGCTTAGACCTAATTGAGCTACCCAAGCCCGAACCCAGTATTATGAATATGTCTTAGATCTAAAATTCTCAATTTTAGACCTAATTAATATTCCATAATCTTAATTCTTTAATTAAGTAGGGTTCATAAACAAAATATGCACAATAAATCCTAGGGTTTCAGGATCTAGGGTTTTGCAGAAAGTAAGTTTTGGATTTCTGATTAAGGACGAACACGCAGCACCCCTACACATCATAAGAACACCCCATCGAATGGGAAGGAGAGGGCCTTTAAACCCTTCTTCGTTCTTATGACCGGACGGCCAAGAGGAACGCCTTAATCAGGAACATGTAATACTACAAAATAGTTTTAGATCTATATCATATATCTCATATACAAATTAGATCTAATCATGGCATATTTTGCATACATCTCATGTATCGAATCATGCATATTTTCAGATCTAAATTATCTCATAATAATCTAAAAAATTAGATTTAAATTGATCTTAATCAAAATAAATTCTAATCTAGACAACTTATGTAGAACTATTCTACAACTAGTCTAGACATGCATCAATCATATCTCATATGATGTTTAAAATTAAATAATTTTTATTTGCTATTTTTTAGATGTTATTATAATAATTATAATATCAAAAAATAGTAAATAAATAGATCTAAAATATGATTTAATCAAATTAAATTAAAACATGCAAGACTATTCTATAGAACTATTCTATTTTAGAACTAGTCATGCATATTTTCTAATCTTAGATCCAAATCATTTAATTTTAATTTTTTCTGATTTTAGATCTGATCACATCTCATGTGACATCTAAAATCACTTATTTTTTAATTAAAATAAATTTAAAATTAGATCTAAATACTTTTAGAACCTTGGCTCTGATACCAGTTGAAGGAAAATCCTGATTTTTCGGATCCAGGTTCGTTCAGATCTGATCAGATCAAGAGATATATTTCAAAAATTTTTTCTTTGATCTAAATCAGATCTAAGATATTTTAGATCTGATTCTTATTATTTTAATAATTAAAATAAAATTTAGATAAATTAAATCAAATTTAATTTACCTTGATGTAGGGTAATCCTATTACCCAGTTGATGATCCTGATAAGCAGCGGAAGGTTCTGGATCTAGCCACGCAAGTGCCTGGCCTCTACCGGTATCCACTCAGGCTGGATCTGGAGATCCTCTTCTTCTCTATCACATCTCCAAAAATTAGATCTGGATCTGATCTGGAGGATCTTCAAAACTCCTTTTGAAGATCAGCAGTTGTCCTTTGCAGCAGCGCAGCCTTCTAGCTTTCTGATCGCCTTTCTCTCATCTGATTGCACCAACTGAAGATCCCAAAACTTCTTTGGACATGGAGAGGAGAGGGAGAAGATGGACTTGGCATGGAGGAGGAAGAGAGAGGCAGCCTTGGGGCGTGGGAATTGTGTTCTCTCTTTGAGTTGGGCGCAGGGTCTTATTTATAGACTATGCGTGATCCAACTCCTCTTCTTCCCAACCAATCACAACCTTTGTGAAATCAGATCTAAATCTGATTGGTGGAATAGAGTCCCTTGGATTCCTCCTTAGATGGGCACCTAAGACCAGTCAAAGTTGGTTCTTAGGAGGAACTCTAATTGGAATCCAAAAAGGAGATGGAGTCCTTGTCCATCCAACTCCTAGGGACCTCCTCTTGGGCACGCCAGGCGTGCGCCCTCTCCTTGGCCAGGAGGAGGGACAGCCCCCACCAGCTCTCCAATAGGTGCATGACATGTGGATCAAAAGTCAAAGTATCAATGGTCAACATTTGACCAGTCAAAGGTCAGACTTTTGACCAAAGTCAAAGGAACAAGAAATGGCAGGTGACCAAAAATGGCAGGTAATTGTCTTACAAAATAAGACAACCCTTTTCTGATCTGGACAACCTCCAGTCAGACCATATGAAGGCCTCTGATTGAGCACAAACTCCTTTGGCTCAGTCAGGACAACTTATTTATGATAGTAAAAGAAGAACGTTAGGTTCAATCGAGTGCTAGCACGATTTTCTTGAACCTAATTGAATCTCATTCAGATCAATTGAACTGGATCAGTTCAATTGATGATCACCAGATTCAAACCCTTGTTTGTGTGACCCAGTTAGGTTCAGTTCTGTATGGTAATGGGATATGTCATGATCTCTATCATCGACATCATCGAAACTCCTTTCGATGGATCAGAACTCTTCTGATTCGAACAGCTAGAATGATCGATCATCTAAATCATTCTAATTGCTCCCAAAATCCACCAGTGACACCTAGCAGTATATGGTGGCAACCCATCAGAGCTGAATGCGAACCTCTTGGTGCAGCTACCTGTGTGATTAAGTTCTTCTATCTTGAGCCCCGATCAGATTAGGGTTAAGGTGAACTCGTCAAACCCTAGTTTCTGTCATATGATGTAATCATTCGATTCAAGTCCGAATGTGAAAATCTAAATAGAAACTCTTTCTATTATTTCACTCTGCCATGGCCATGGGCTTCTGGACTTGATTCTCATGATCATCATAGGGCTGCTCCTCTACCACCGAGGTAGATAGATTCCATCTTGATGCAATCCAGTTCCTACAATGAACATGCTATAGCCAACATACACCTCAGGATTTTGAATGGCTAGGAGATCCGAGTTAATGGTGTAGTCAAACTATAACACCCTCAAGGTGAACTGTCGATGCACCTCAGGTCAAAGAACCAGACACACTACTGCAGCATCGAGTCAGTCATTGACGAGAAGGTAGACTTCCTAATGACTACTCGAGGTGGTCACGCTCAGTGCCCTCGTTCTCTAACGAGTACCTGTACTCTCGCTCTAGGTGTCTCCACACCGTAGACTCAAGACTCATCTACTAAAGAGAAGTGATTGTACACTAACCTTCCAGATCAATCACCATCCTCGTGATGATCCTATGGTCGGGAGCATTTTATGAGTTAATAATGATTACTCTTGTCTTAAATTTTCAACTCTTGAAAATATGAATTATCATTACCATTAACTCAAAGGATGTATCACAGACACTAAATACACATATGTGATAGAAAATAACTCATTTTATTGATTTTAATCAAAATTATAATTTTGCCCCTAGAAGTGTATTACAAGTGTCAGCCAATTCTGACTTTTAGGATGCATATATCTAACACGATCTTCTTCTGGTCATCGACCCTTTAAGAAAGAAAAGAAGAACAAGAAGAAGAAGAATAAGAAGGTGTAGCCAAACACCAAGATGACTGCATAGGGTCGGATCAAGAAGCACAAGCCCGACCAGAGCTAGATAGAGTGCTTCTTTTATAAGAAGTAGGAGCTCTCGAAGAGGAACTATCCTCTGTACATTGCCTCTCTGGAATCGAACAGGCCGAGGAAGATGCAAATGGTTGCTGGAAAGGTAATTATATGATAACATCTTGTAATTTTTTCTTATTTGATTCTACTATCTGGGTATTAGATATTGGAAGCCCTTATCATATTTGTAATTCTATACAAGACTTGTAGGTCAATAGGAGATTTGATCAAGGTAAGAGGTTCCTAAACGTTGAAGATGGAAGATAAGTTCCAATTCTTGCTTTAGCAATCATGAACCTTGTAATCAATTCAAATAAAGTTATTCTTAATGAATGTCATTATTGTCCAACTTTTTTATTAAATGTCATTTCTGTAGGCCTTTTGGCTATGAATGATTTTGACATATCAATAAAAAAAAAATTTATAATGTCATTTTGAATGGTGTTATAATTTTGATTGGATAATTGAATAATAAAATTTATTTACTTTCTGTGCCTATTAACGTGGTTCAATCCTCTAGTAAACGTCCTAGAATTAGTGATGTGTTTGATGTCTATCTTTTGCACTATAGGCCAAGTCATATTAGCAAGAATAGAATTAACATGTTAGCTTAAGAAAGAATTCTTGAGGTTAGTGATTGTGAATCACTTCCAACCTGTGAGTCCTGTCTTCTTAGTAAGATGACCAAGTCATCTTTTACTGAAAAAGATGAACGAGCCACTGAACTCCTGAGTCTAGTACATTCGGATGTATGTGGATCTATGAGCTCAAGTGCTAAAGGTGGATATTTCTACTTCATAATCTTCACAGATAATCTATCGAGGTATGGGTACGTCTATTTAATGAAGTATAAGTCAGAGTCATTTGAAATATTCAAACTATTTCAAAATAATGTAGAAAAGTAAATTGAGAAGAGTATTAAAACTCTTCAGTCTGATCGAGGGGGTGATTACCTTCCTAATGAGTTTCTGACATATCTTGGGGAGAACAAGATTCTCTCCTAATGGACCCTTCTTGGAACACCATAACATAATGGTGTGTTTGAAAGAAAAAATTGGATCCTGTTGGACATAGTTCGATCTATGATGGGGTTTGCTGGTTTGTTGATCTTCCTATGGGGATATGCGCTTGAGTCAGCTTGTTATATTCTAAATAGGATTTTGAGTAAATCTATTAATGAAACACCATATGAGATATGGATAAGGCATAAGCCAATGCTTTCACACCTTAAGATTTGGGGGTGTCCAGCTTATGTCAAACGTTTATTGATAGACAAGCTTGGACCTAGGTCTGATAAGTGTAGTTTTATAGGTTACCCAAAAGAAACTAAAGGGTACTACTTCTACCTTACTGATGAGCAAAAAGTGTTTGTTAGCCTTAAGACAGTCTTTTTAGAAAAGGAGTTCCTTGGTGAAGGAACTAATGCCTCTAAGATCGAACTTGATGAAGTACGACGGGTGGAAGAATAGACACAAGTTGTTGAACCTAAGCTAGATTTGATTAGATCATACTCAAAATCCATTATAGATGCACCCTTAAGGCAATCTGGTAAAGTACCATGTCAACCGGATAGATAATATAGTTTTCTAGTTCGAGACGGGAATCCTATTGAATTCGATGAGAATGATCAGGATCCAATCACCTATGGATGCAATGCAGAGATCCGACTCTAAGAAATGACTTGAGGTTGTGAAATCCAAAATAGAATCCATGAAGGTCAATGATGTATGGACATTGGTTGACCCATCCGAAGGGATAAAATCCATAGGGTGTAAGTGGGTCTTCAAAAGAAAAAGAGGTGCAGATGGAAAGGTGGAGACCTATAAAGCCCATCTAGTTGCCAAGGAATATCGTCAATGTTATGGTATTGACTATTTAAAGACGTTCTCTCCTATGGTAATGCTCAAATCCATTCGAATTATGCTTGCTATCGCTATCCATCTAGATTATGAAATCTGGCAGATGGATGTAAAAATGACTTTCCCAAATGGAGAGCTGGATGAAGAGGTATATATGATACAGCCTAAAGGATTAACATCCATAGATAAGTCTAAGGTGCGTAAGCTTCAAAGATCTATTTATGGACTTAAACAAGCATCTCGGAGTTGAAACATATGATTTAATAGAACAATCAAAACGTATGGCTTCATTAAGAATGAAGAGAAGCCCTACATATACAAGTGGGCTAATGATTCAGCAATAGTATTCCTAGTACTATATGTGGAAAATATTCTCTTTATTAGGAATGATGTCCCTGCATTGTAAGAAATAAAGATCTGGCTATCATCATAGTTCTCCATGAAAGATCTAAGAGAAGCTTCCTACATCCTAGGGATGAAGATCTATAGAGATAGATCTAAAAGGTTGCTTGGATTGTCTCAGTCTACATACATTGATACTGTGTTGAAATGGTTTAGCATGGAGAATTCAAAGAAAGGCTATCTACCGATTGGCCATAAAATTTTTCTTTCAAAGAGAGGTTATCCGACAACACCTCTAGAAAGAGAACGTATGAATAGAATACCATATGTTTCAATAATTGGTTCTATCATGTACGTCATGACATGTACACGATCAGATGTGGCATACTCACTAGGGATAGTGAGTATATATCAATCTGATCTAGAGGAGAACCACTAAAAAATTGTTAAAACCATCCTGAAGTATTTAAGAAATACTAAGAACTAGTGGCTTGTATATGGTGAATCGAACTTGAAACTGATGGGGTTCATAGACTCCAGTTTCCAATCTGATCATGATGATAGCAAGAGTGTGTCAAAAAATATATTCATCCTTAATGGTGGAGCTGTCTGCGAAAAGAGTTTCAAGTAGCACATTGTGGCTAATTCAATTTATGAGGTAGAGTATGTCGCTGCATCAGATGCTGCTAAAGAAGCGGTGTGGCTGAGAAAATTCATCGTCGAACTTGGAGTAGCATCCTTTATTGATGGTCCAGTTCTGCTCTATTGTGATAGCTCTAGAGCGATTGCTCAAGCGAAGGAACCTAAGGCACACCAGCAGACGAAGCATATTCTATTCTGCTTCCATCTTATCTAAGAAATTATGGATCGAGATGATGTTGACCTTTAGAAGATCGACAGAAAGGATAACCTGACCGACCCATTCACTAAAGCTATTATGGTAAAGGAGTTCAATGACTTCAAGTCGAAGATAGGTATTAGATACTGCACTGATTAGTTTTAGTCCAAGTAGAAGATTGTTGAAAATATGTCCTAAAGCCAATCACTAGCCTATTGACGATTGTGCTACTTATTATACTTATATATGAATTATAAAATAATAAAAATTATTTTGGCATTTTTCATCATAAATTCTATTATCTTGTAATGAACTTCTATGTTGTAATGAAGTACTTAGGACTATCTAGATTTAACAAAGGAGGATTTGTCATTTAGTCCTAAAATTATTCACGACCAAAAGATACGTTGTTACTTAGGACGACAATTTTTATTGAGTATAGATCATTGTATGCCATATAGGTTGGTTGTCTTCGTAACCAAGGAGTGTAGAGATAATGGCATGGCATGGAAGTGAGATGTATGGGTACATCTGTTAGATATGTGTGCCCTTGAAGCCAACACTTGTAATACAGTTCTAAGGACAAAATTATAATTTTGACTATAAATAATAAAATAAATTATTTTCTATCACAATGTGTATTTGAAAGTATCTGTGATACATCCCTTGAGTTAATGAAAATGATAGTTCATATTTTTAAGAGTTGAAAATTTAAGACATAAATTTTCATTATTAACTCATAAAATGCTCCCGACCCTAAGATCATCATGAGGATGGTGATTGATCTGAATGGTTGGTGTACGATCGCTTCTTTAGGATAGATGAGTCTTGAATCTACATGTAGAGACATCGAAGTGAGAGTACAGATACTCATTAGAGAATGAGGGCACTGAGCGTGACCACCTCGAGCAGTCATGAGGAAGTCTACCTTCTCGTCGATGACTAGCTCAAAGCTGGAGTGGTGTGTCTGGTTCTTTGACCTAAGGTGCATCAGCAGTTCACCTTGAGGGTGTTATAGTTTGACTACACCATAACTCGATCTCCTAGCCAATCAGAACTCAGAGGTGTATGTTGGCTATAGCATGTTTATTGTAGGAATTGGATTGTACCAATAGGGGATCTACCTACCTCGATAGAAGAAGAGCAGTCCTATGATGATCATGAGAATCAAGTCCATAAGCCCATGGCCATAGCAGAGTGAAATAATAGAAAGAATTTCTATTAGGATTTTTACATTGGACTAGAATTGAATGATTAATTCATATGATGGAAATTAGGATTTGACGAGATCACCTTAACCTTAATTCGATCGGGGCTCAAGATAGAGGAACTTAATCACACAGGTAACTACATTGAGAGGTTCACTTTCAATTCTGATGGGTTGCCACCATATCCTGCTAGGTGTCACTAGTGGATTTTGGGAGCAATTAAAATGATTTGGATGATCAATCATACTAGTTGTCTAAATCAAAAAAGTTCTAATCCATCAAAAGATGTTTTGATGATGTTGATGATGGAGATCACGACATATCCCATTACCATATGGAGCTGAACCTAACTGGGTCACACAAACAAGGGTTTGGATCTAGATATCATCAATTGGATTAACCCAGTTCAATTGATTTGAATAAGATTCAATTAGGTTCAAGAAAATCATGCTAGCACACGATTGAGCCTAATGTTCTTCTTTAACTTTCATTAATACTTATCTCGACTGAGCCAAATATGTTTGGGCTCACTTAGGAACCTTTATTTGGTCTGACTAGAGTTTGTCCAAGTTAGAAAAGGGTTGTCTTAATTTATGAGATAAATTTGAGATAACACCTGTCATTTTTCATCACCTGCTAAATCTTGTCTTTGGACTTTGGTCAAATGTTGATCTTTGACACTTAGACATCTGCCCATATATCATGCATCCATAGGAGAGAACCTTGGCCCTTGTCCCCCTACTAAAAAGTAGATAGACAAAGGGTGCACACCTAGGGAGGCATGCGCCCCATGTGGATAAGGTTTGGAGTCCCATATAGATGGGACTCCAGTTGCTTCAGGGAATCAACCTAGAAGGCTCCAAAAAGACTTGTTTGACCCGATCTTGGCATCATATAAGGAGAGTTTTAAGGGATTCTAATCTAATTAGATCAGATGATGTCATCCCATCAATCAAATTTAGATCTGATTGTACAAAGGGCCATGATTGGCCAGGATGATGTGGCACTGCATGGCGCAGCAGGGTCTATATAAACCTTGTCTGTGCCTAGAATTGAGAGCTTCTGCTTTAGCCCATGCCACAAAACTTTTCTCCCTCCTTCTCCATGCCATCCTCTGGTCCTCTCTCTCTTCTCCATTCCCAAGAGGTTTAGGGCATGAGTTAGGTGCGATCCAAGCAAGCAAAAGGCGACAGGAAAGAAAAAAGATAGCACTGCAGCAAAAGACAACGGTTATTTTTCAAAAGAATTTTTGAAGATCTTCAAGATCAGATCTAGATCTAATTTTTGGAGGATTGATTGAGAAGGAGATGATCTTCAGATCCTACTTGAGTGGATATCGATAGAGGCCAGGCACTTGCATGGCTATGTCCAGAACCTCAGACAAACATCAAGATCATCACAGGATAATTGGATTACCCAAAATAAAGATATAATTAAATTAGATTTAATTTAAATTTTATTTTATTTTATTTTATTAGATAAATAAGACTAGATCTGAAGAGTCTTAGATCTAATTAAGATCTTAGAAAAAAAATTTGAAATATTTCTTTTGATCCAATCAGATCTGAACGAATCTGACCCAAAAAATAAGATTTTTTCCTTCAACTAGTATCAGAGCCAGGTTCCAAAATTCATTAGATCTAATTTTAATTTATTTTTGATCTGATAGTTAGATGATTTTAGATATCACATGTGATGTGATTAGATCTAAAATTAAAAAATTAAAAATTAAATAAATCTAGATCTAAGATGTATGAGATGAATGACTAGACTAGGAATAGAATTATTCTGTATAGTCTAACATGATCATAATTTTAATTTAATTAATTATAATTTTTAGATTTATTTATTTATTATTTTTTGATATTATAAATATTATAATTATATCTAAAAAGTAAAAAATAAATTTATTTAATTTATTCATATGAGATATGATTGATGCATGTTTAGACTAATTGTAGAATAGTTCTACAAAATTATCTAGAATAAATTTTAATTTGAAATGATCAATATAAATTTTATTTTTTAGATGTTTATAAGATAATTTAGATCTAAAAATATGAATTATATGATACATAAGATGAATGTAAAATATATTTTAATTAGATTATTTTTTTATATATATGATATATGATGTAGAACTAACTAGTTTTGTAGATTTATCATATTTCTGATTAAGGCGTTCCCCTTGGCTGTCCGATCATAAGAATGAAGTAGAATTTAAAGGCCCTCTCCTTCCATTCGATGGGATGTTCTTATGATGTGTAGGGGTGCTGTGCATTCATCCTTAATCAGAAATTTAAAACTTATTTTCTATAAAATCCTAGATCCTGAAATCCTAGTATTTTATATACATATTTTATTTATGAATCCTAAACTTAATTAAGAATTAAGATTATGAAATATATTAGATCTAAAATTAAGAATTTTTAGATCTAAGATATATTCATAAAATTGGGTTCGGACTTGGGTAGCTCAATTAGGTCTAGCGGTTGATCAAACCGAATCAAGAGTTGGTTAGATGGGATCAAGAGTGCTTAAATTGACCAGCCTAATAGGATTAAGTCTGGGTCAAGATCGAGTCACATGAGTGATCGATCAAGTTAAGACCTAATTAGGCTCAGTGGTTAGAGTCTGGATTGTAGGCTAATCTGATTGGTTCTAGCTCAACAATTTGGTGTCTAAGATAAGTTTGGCATATACGATCGATTGGTTTTTAATTAGGAGCTACTCGATTTGAATACATTCTTATCGAGTTAATGGCATATCCCTTCCACCGGTCTCACTTACTTGATCATATTTGTCAGCTCAGTCCTGATCTAAGGTGTCTAACAATCTAAGCTAATCCATGCCACTAGGCTAGTCATAATGGTTATGGCTATGTCAAGTCAAGTTTAAAGAGACCTAAATCAAATCTTTCTAAGAAAAGATTAAGTCTAAGGTCTTCCACCATTGTAGATATGCAGGCCTTTTTCGAGGTTGATTGTTCTTGGCTGGTCACAGTTATTCAGTTGCATCAAAAGAATGCAACCATGTCTATTAGGCATTGGGTGCTATGGGCTGGAGGATGGATTGAGCTCAATATTCTGGATATGGTGAGAGATCCAATTAGGAATCCAATCTATGCAAATGGTGGGTCTGACTTAACTAAGGAGTGGATCAATATTTCAGGCATGGTGAGATTCATGAATTAGAGACCAAGCCTGGGTGCACCATGATTAGAGAATCATTGAACAAGAGTTGTTCACTCATTAGCTAATCCATCATCAATAATTGTTAGATGAGGTGATGAGTCAGTTTGTGGGACTGCACCATCCACTAAAAATCAGTAATCATGGAAATTTTTGCATCTCTACAAAGGAGTGTAGGGATCTGAGAAAATAGTGGGAGCTAATTTATTTAAAAATCAAACTCCTAAACAAATTGGTCAAGTCTTAATTACAAAATTTAACTAAAAACTTTGACTCTCAATAGAAAAAAAAAGTCTGCGTCCAACCCACTAGCCCATATCCTGGATACCCATAGACTGATCGGACCCAATTACAAGGATTGACTTCAAAACTTCAAAATTATTTTGGATTCTAAGAAGTTGACTCATGTATTGGACTAGGATCCTTCCACCTTATCAGCTCATCCGTCCGCTGAATAGAGAGCATCTTTTGGTAAATGGATGAATGAAGATAATAAGATCAGATACTACATATTGGGCTTGATGTCTGATGAGCTTCAGCATCAACATGAAGATATCAACACTGCCCGCCAAATGTTGGCTCACCTGCAAGAGTTGTTTGGTGAATAAAGTAGTGCAGCCAAATATTAGATCACTAAATGACTATTTAAGGCTAAAATGCATAATGGACAATCAGTCTAAGATCATTGTCAGATGATGATCGAGGATTTGAAAGAGCTTGAGAAGCTCAACATGAAGTTAGATGAGGATCTGTAGAATGATCTAATTCTGCAATCCTTGATTGATGTGTATGAGCATTTCATTATGAACTATCATATGCATAAACTTCAGAATACTCTGACTGAGCTTATGAATATGTTGGTTACTGCTGAGCTTTCTACGAAAGATTCTAAAGGCTCAGTACTTGCTATGCAATGAACTTCTTCCAAAAGAAAATTTTTTAGAAAGAAGAAGAAGTCTGTGAAAAGGCAGAAGGTACAAGGTGGAAAGATAAAGAAGGTAGAGTTGAAGAAGTAGGCTGCTGACAAAGAAAAGTATTTTCATTATAATACTGATGACCATTGGAAGCGGAACTGCCCTACATACTTGGCCACCCTGAAGAATAAGAAAGAGATAGATCCTTCTGGAGGTATGCTCGTTACTGAATCTAACCTTACAGGTTCTATTGCATCTAGTTTGATGCTTGACTCTGGTTCTAGTGCTTATTTGTGCACTTTCATATAGGGTCTTGAGGATAGCAGGAGGTTGAGGGATGGTGAGATAATCCTACATGTCGAAAATGGAGCAAGGATTGTTGCTATGGTCGTGGGAACCTATCCTCTTTGACTACTATCTGGCATAGATTTAATACTTAGGGATTGTTATTATGTGCCTGCTGCAAGTAGGAATTTGATTTCTTTTTCATATTTAGCATAAGAAGGCTATGTAATTAGTTTTCTTAAGGACCATTGTAATATTTTTTATGAAAGAAATAAAATTATAAGTGATTTTCTTATTAACAATCTCTACTAGTTACATATTGATGTATCTGTCTTTAATATCGAGCAAAATATGAATGCCATAAGATCAAAACGACCCAGAGATAATCCAAATGATTGGTATCTATGGCACCTAAGTTTAGGTCATATAGCAGAAGATAGGATTAACAAATTAGAGAAAATTGGACTATTGAGTCTGTTGACTTTCAAGTTATATCCAATTTGTGAATCATGTCTTCATGGCAAAATGACTAAGCTCCCTTTTGTAGGACATGGGGAAAGGGCCATGGATCTACTTGCCCTATTATATATTGATGTGTGCAGCCCATTTGATGTGTTGGCTAGAGGCAATTTTGACTACTTTATAACATTTATCGATGATTTATCTCGGTATGGATACGTGGATCCTATGAGACACAAGTCTAAAACCTTTGAAAAGTTCAAGGAATTCAGACATGAAGTTGAAAAGCAAACTGAAAAACCCATTAAGGTTCTTCGATCAGATCGAGGAGGTGAATACCTTAGTCGAGAATTCCTGAACTATCTCAAGCAAAATGGTATGATCTCTTAATGGACTCCACCTAGAATACCTCAACTCAATGAGGTTTTAGAATGGAGGAATCAGATCTTATTGGATATGGTCCGATTCATGATGAGCTTCATAGACCTCACTAATTTTCTTTGGAGATATAGTCTGTTAACTGCTATATATTTATTGAATAGGATTTCCTCTAAAACCATTCCTACCACACCATATGAGATATGGCATGGTAAGAAACCAAGTTTGAGTTATCTTAGAATTTGGTGTTGTCCGGCTCATGTCAAAAGACAACAAGCGGACAAGTTAGACTATAGGTTCTTTAGAGCTTGATTCATAGAATATCCTAAAGAGTCATTAGGATATTATTTTTACATTCTAAAAGATCACAATGTGATTATGAGTCAGCATGCCATCTTTCTTGAAAAATAGTTTATTCAAGATTGCGGCATTAAAAAGAAGATCAAGCTCGAGGAGAAAGTCTCACAAGAGCAACGAGCTAAGGACCCTATGAAATCAAATCAGGTTGAGTCAATACAATCACTACCTCCTCCATCTCATAAATCGAAAAAAATTTTCCATCCCCTGAGAGGTACATAGGTACTATCTCAGAGGAAGTAGAGGAAATGTTCCTCATAGGTAATGGAGTTCATGGTGATGATCTCAAAACCTATGATGAGGTGATATCGGATATCGATTTCAAGAAATAGTTAGAGGCAATGAAGTCAGAAATTGATTCGATGCACTCAAACCAAGTCTGGACCTTGGTAGATCTACTTGAAGGTATAGTACCTATTGGGTGTAAATGGATCTACAAGAGAAAGATTGGTGCAGATGGGAATGTGGAGACATTCAAAACTAGATTAGTGGCAAAAGGATATAGTCAGCGTGAAGTTATTGACTATCAGGATACCTTTTCACCAGTAGCTATGCTAAGATCCATCCGCACATTGCTTGCTATTGCAGCCTCTTTTAATTATGAAATATGACAAATGGACATGAAAACGGTGTTCCTAAATAGATACCTTGAGAAAGATATCTATATGGAACAGCCACTAAGTTTCACATCTAGTGATGTTGATCATATGTATGCAAGCTGCTAAGGTCCATATATGGACTTAAGCAAGCATCTCGAAGCTGGAATACTCATTTTAATGATGTGATCAAATTATTTAGTTTCATCAAAAATGAGGAGGAACCATGTATTTTCAGAAAGGTCAATGGGAGCGCTATTGTCTTTCTTGTACTGTACATAGATGATATCCTCCTTATTGGGAATGATATTCCCATGTTGACCATAGTTAAAATGTGGTTATCTAAAGAATTCTTCATGAAAGATCTAGGAGAAGCATCCTTCATTCTTGGAATCAAAGTCTATAGAGATAGACCGAATAGGATGCGAGGTCTTTCATAGAAAATGTACATAAAGAAAGTGCTAAAGAGGTTTAGCATGAAAATCTCCAAGAGAGGATTGGTACCCTTTAGATATGGCATTCATCTCTCTAAGAAAATATATCCCAACACACCAGAGGAGATTGAAAGCATAAGCAAGATTTCTTATGCTTCTGCAATAGAAAGCCTCATGTATGCCATGTTATGTATACGACCTGATATAGCCCATGCTGTGAGTATCACAAGCAGATATTAGTCGAATCCAGATGAAGAACACTGGACTTCTATGAAATGTATCCTTAAATACTTAAGAAGAACTAAGGATATGTTGTTGGTTTTTGATAATGGAGAATTTTAAGTTCAGGGATATACAGACTCAGATTTTATGTTCGATATAAATGATTGAAAGTCGACATCTGAGGGTCTGTTTGTATGTAATGATGGTGCTGTCAGTTGGAAGAGTTCCAAGCAGACAGCAATAGCAAATTCCATTATGGAAGTAAAGTATATCACTATTTCAGAAGCTGCGAAGGAGACATTCTAGTATAAAAAGATTGCCACAGAGATCGAAGTGATGCCATCGGATGCCATTTCTCTGTACTGCTACAATAATGGCACCATAGCCTAGCTAAGGAGTTGAGGTCTCACTAGAAATCCAAGCACATCGAGCGACGATACCACCTCATCCGCGATTACATCAAAAAAAGTTACGTCAAGGTCAAGAGAGTCGACTCTACATACAATACTGCAGACCCACTCACAAAGCCATTGGACCAATAGAAGATCAAAGCCCATCTTGAGAAGATGGGACTTAGATTTGTAGCCAATTGGCTTTAGGTCATGTTGGAGTTTGTTAGATATGTGTGCCCTTGAAGCTAGATTAGCTGACACTTGTAATACACTTCTAAGGATAAAATTATAATTTTGACTATAAATAATAAAATGAATTATTTTCTATCATAATGTGTATTTGAAAGTGTCTGTGATACATCCCTTGAGTTAATGGCAATGATAGTTCATATTTTTAAAAGTTAAAAATTTAAGACATGAATTTTCATTATTAACTCATAAAATGCTCTCGACCGTAGGCTCATCATGAGGATGGTGATTGATCCGAAAGATTGATATATGATCGATTCTTTAGGGTAGATGAGTCTTAAGTCTATGGTGTAGAGACACCAGAGCGAGAGCATAGGTACTCATTAGAGAACGAGGGCACTAAGCATGACCACTTTGAGCAGTCATGAGGAAGTCTACCTTCTTATCGATGACTGGCTCAAAGCTGTAGTGGTGTATCTGATTCTTTGATCTGAGGTGCATCGACAGTTCACCTTGAGGGTGTTATAGTTTGACTACACCATAACTCGGTCTCTTAGCCATTCAGAATCTTGAAGTATATTTTGGCTATAGCATGTTCATTATAGGAATTAGATTGCACCAATAGGGGATCTATCTACCTCGGAAGAAGAGGAGCAGCCCTATGATGATCATGAGAATCAAGTCCATAAGTCCATGGCCATGGCAGAGCGAAATAAGAGAAAGAGTTTCTATTAGGGTTTTCACATTGGACTTGAACCGAATGATTAATTTATATGATGGAAATTAAGGTTTGACGAGATCATCTTAACCCTAATCTGATCGGGACTCAAGATAGAGGAACTTAATCATATAGGTAACTGCACTGAGAGGTTCACTTTCAGTTCTAATCGGTTGCCACTATATCCTACTAGGTGTCACTGATGGATTTTGGGAGCAATTAGAATGATTTAGATTATCAATCATACTAGTTGTGTGAATCAAATACGTTCTAATCCATCGGATGGTATTTCGATAATGTCGATGATGGAGATCATGACATATCCTATTACCATATGGAACTGAACCTAACTAGATCACACAAACAAAGGTTTGGATCTGGATATCATCAATTAGATTAATTCAGTTTAATTGATTTGAATAAGATTCAATTAGGTTCAAGAAAATCATGCTAGCACATGATTGAGCCTAATGTTCTCCTTTAACAATCATTAAAACTTATCTCGACTGAGCCAAATATGTTTGGACTCACTCAAGAACCTTTATTTGGTCTGACTAGAGCTTGTCTAGGTCAGAAAAGGGTTGTCTTAATTTATGAGATAAATTTGAGACAACACCTGCCATTTTCCATCACCTACTAAATCTTATCTTTGGACTTTGGTCAATTGTTGATCTTTGATATTAAGACATCTGCCCATATGTCATGCACCCATAGGAGAGAACATTGGCCCTTATCCCCCTACTAAAAAGTAGATAGACAAAGGGCACATGCCTAGGGAGGTGTGCGCCCCATGTGGATAAGGTTTGGAGTCCCATACAAATGGGACTCCAGTTGCTTCAGGGAATCAACCTAGATAGCGCCAAGAAGACTTGTTTGGCCCAGTCTTAGCACCATATAAGGAGAGTCTTGAGGGACCCTAATCTGATTAGATCAGATGATGTCATCCCACCAATCAGATTTAGATCTGATTGCATAAAGGGCCATGATTGGCCGGGATGATGTGGCACTACATGGCGCAGCAAGGTCTATATAAACCCTATCTGCACCTAGAATTGAGAGCTTCTTCTTTAGCCCATATCACAAAGCTTTTCTCCCTCCTTCTCCATGCCACCCTCTAGTCCTCTCTCTCCTCTCCATGCCCAAGAAGTTTTGGGCATGAGTTAGGTGCGATCCAACCAAGCAAAAGATAATAGGAAAGGAAGAAGGCAGCACTGTATCAAGAGACAATGGTTATTCTTTAAAAGAGTTTTTGAAGATCTTCAAGATTAGATCTAGATCTAATTTTTGATGAATTAATTGAGAATGAGAAGATCTCTAGATCTTGTCTGAGTGGATATCGATAAAGGCCAGGCGCTTGCGTGGCTACGTGTAGAACCTCAGGCAAACATCAAGATCATCAAAGGATAATTGGATTACCCAAAATAAAGATATAATTAAATTAGATTTAATTTAATTTTTATTTTATTTTATTTTATTAGATCAATAAGATTATATCTGAATAGTCTTAGATTTGATTAGGATCTTAGAGAAAAATTTTTGAAATATTCATCTTGATTCTATCAGATCTGAATGAACCTAACTCAAAAAATAATATTTTTTCGTTCAACTAGTATCAGAGCCAGGTTACAAAATTTATTAGATCTAATTTTAATTTATTTTTGATCTAATAATTAGATGATTTTAAATGTCACATGAGATGTAATTAGATCTAAAATCAAAAAATTAAAAATTAAATAAATCTAGATCTAAGATGTATGAGATGCATGACTAGACTAGGAATAGAATTATTCTATGTGTAGTCCAACATGATCATAATTTTAATTTAATTAATTATAATTTTTAGATTTATTTATTTATAATTTTTTGATATTATAAATATTATAATTAGATCTAAAAAATAGAAAATAAATTTATTTAATTTATTCATATGAGATATGATAGATGCATGTTTAGACTAGTAGTAGAATAGTTCTATAAAATTATCTAGAATAAATTTTAATTTGATATGATCAATTTAAATCTTATTTTTTAGATGTTTATGAGATAATTTAGATCTGAAAATATACATGATATAATACATGAGATGTATGCAAAACATATTTTAGTTAGTTCAATTTTTTATATATGTGATATATGATGTAGATCTAACTAGTTTTACAGATTTATCATGTTTTCGATTAAGGCAATCTCCTTGGCCATCCGACCATAAGAACGAAGTAGAGTTTAAAGGCCCTCACCTCTCATTCGATGGGGTGTTCTTATGATGTGTATGGGTGCTGCGTGTTTGTTCTTAATCAAAAATCTTAAACTTATTTTTTATAAAATTTTAGATCCTAAAATCCTGGGATTTTATATACATATTTTATTTATAAACCCTAAACTTAATGAAGAATTAAGATTATGAAATATATTAGACCTAAAATTAAAAATTTTTAAATCTAAAATATATTCAAAAAATTAGGTTCGGGCTTGGGTAGCTCAATTAGGTCTAGCGGTTGATCAAACCAAATCAAGAGTTGGTTTGATGGGATCAAGAGTGCTGAAATTGACCGGCCTAATAGGATTAAGTCTGGGTCAAGGTCGAGTCACATGAGTGATCGATCAAGTTAAGACCTAATTAGGCTCAGTGGTTAGAGTCTGGATTGTAGGCTAATTCGATTGATTCTAGCTCAATAATTTGGTGTCTAACGTAAGTTTGGCAGATACGACCGACTAATTTTTAACTGGGAGCTACTAGACTCGAATGCATTCTTATCGAGTTAATGGCATATCCCTTCCACCAGTCTCACTTAGCTGGCCATATTTGTCTGCTCAGTCCTGATCTAAGGTGGCTAACAATCCGAGCTAATCCACGCTACTAGGTTAGTCATAATGGTTATGGTTATATCAAGTCATGTTTAAAGAGATCTAAATCAAATCTTCCTAAGAAAAGATTAAGTCTAAGGTCTTCCACCATTGTAGATGTGCGGGCCCTTCTCTGGGTTGATTATTCTTAGCTGGTCATAGTGGTTCAATTATACCACGAAGACGCAACCATGTCTATTAGGCCTTGGATGCTACGGACTGGAGGATGGATTGGGCTCAATATTTTGGATATGGTGAGAAACCCAATTAAGAATTCAACTTGTGCAAATGGTGGGTCTAACTTAACTATTGAGTGGATCAATATTTTAGGCATGGTGAGATTCATGAATTAGAGACCAAGCCTGGGTGCGCCATGATTAGAGAATCATTAAACAAGAGTTGTTCACTCATTGGCTAATCCATCATCAATAACTATTAGGTGAGATGATGAGTCAGTTTGTGGGACTGCACCACCCACTAGAAATTAGTAATTATGGAGATTTTTGCATCTCTACAAAGAGAGTGTAGGGATCTAAGAAAATAGTGGAAGCTAATTTATTTAAAAATCAAACCTCTAAAGAAACTGGTCAAGTCTTAATTATAAAATCTAACTAGAAATTTTGATTCTCTACAAAAAAAAGAAAAATGTCCGTGTCCAACCCACTAGCCCATATCCTAGACACCCATAGACTGACCAAACCCAATTACAAGGATTGGCTTTGAAACATTAAAATTATTTTGGAGAGCAGCCAAGGAAGGTATCTCAGCAGAGAAAATCAAGGTTCTCTGGAAGATGGATAGTGTAGGGCTGTTGAAGAGAGGTTTTTCAAGAGGTAATGGTTGAAGAAAGGTTGAAGAAGCGACTATACATCCTTCAATGTCTGGAAGGTGGGGAAGTAGTCGGAGATGTATTTAGTGGTTCAATCAGAGCATGAATTTGCAGAGCCTTAGGAGTGTTGGAGATGGATGATCCATGGAGGTCCAATAGATTAGGGCTTGGTGGCTATAGAGTGGCGTAGAGATGAGTCAGGGAGCGCTGGAGTGCTACAGGAGTGCTTCTCTAGAGGCACGGGGCTGAGAGAGGCTCGGTGGTGCAGCAGTCGAGGAGTGTATCTCAGTAGATGGTGTCAGAAGCTTCCCAAAGAGATCAAAAGCATGTCTCAAGGAGAGCCAGGACGTCTTAGGGAGCACCAGAAGGTCTTAGGCAGTCGGAAGTATCATGGATCAGGTTTCTTCTATAGGGACACCAGGGAGAGTCGTAGTTCAGGTGGAGGATGGTTCTCCGAGCATAATTAAAGTGATGGCTATGTAGGGGTAGAAGAGAAGGACTAGGATGGAATTTTTTAGGGTTCAGTCACTGGATTCAAAAGAGTTGGATGAGCTCTTGGGTTTCGGAGATGCTCGCAGGTTGCGGAGGTATCCGAGATGGCTTTGAAGAGGTTCATGGAGCATGGAGGGTTCGAAGGGACAGCGACGGTATTTGAGGTGCAGCGGCAGGCCCAGTAGTGCAGCATTGGGTGGTTGGCCTCGAGGGACTTAGTGACAGAGTCGCTTCTATGGCATCAGGTAGACTTCGAATATAGATGGTGCTCCGGAGAGGTGGCTTCCCAATTGGAGAGGAATTTGACATGAGTTCTAGTCACGATCAAGCAAGACCTAATTAGGCTCAGAGGTTAGAGTCTGGATTGTAGGCTAACCCAATTGGTTCTGGCTCAATAATTTGGTATCTAAGGTAAGTTTGGCACATACAACTGACTGGTTTTAATTGAAAGCTACTCGACTTGAATGCGTTCTTATACGAGTTAATGGCATATCCCTTCCACCGATCTCACTTACTTGGCCATATCTATTGACTCAGTTCCGATCTGAGGTGGTCAATAATCCAAGCTAACCCATGCCACTAGGTTAGTCATAATTGTTATGACTATGACAAGTCTAGTTTAATGAGACCTGAATCAATTCTTCCTAAAAAAAGATTAAGTCTGAGGTCTTCCACCATTGTAGATGTGCATGCCCCTTCCGGGATTGATTGTTCTTGACTGGATATAGTGACTCAGTTGCACTGGGAAGACACAACCTTATCTATTAGGCATTGGATGCTATGACTGGAGGATGAGTTGGGCTCAATATTTCGGATATGGTGAGAGACTCAATTAGGAATCCAATCTGTGCAAATGGTGGGTCTGACTTAACTAAGGAGTGGATCAATATTTCAGATATGGTGAGATTCATGAATTAGAGATCAAGTTTGGATGCACCATGATTAGAGAATCATTGAATAAGAGTTGTTCACTCATTGGC
Source organism: Cocos nucifera (assembly GCA_006176705.1). Taxonomy (NCBI): domain Eukaryota; kingdom Viridiplantae; phylum Streptophyta; class Magnoliopsida; order Arecales; family Arecaceae; genus Cocos; species Cocos nucifera. Next base: position 98,325 of record QRFJ01002146.1, on the reverse strand, counting down.
TAACCCATCACCAATAACTGTTAGGTGAGGTGATGAGTCAGTTGGTGAGACTGCACCACCCACTAGAAATCATTAATCATGGAGATTTTTGCATCTCTATAGAGGGAGTGTAGGGATCCGAGAAAATAGTGAGAGCTAATTTGTTTAAAAATAAAATCTCTAAATAAATTGGTCAAGTCATAATTACAGTATCTAACTAGAATCTTTGACTCTCTAACAGAAAAATGTCTGCGTCCAACCCATTAGCACGTATCCTGGACACACATAGACTGACCGAACCTAATTATAAAGATTGACTCAGGAACTACAAAATTATTTTGGATTCCGAGAAGTTAACCCATGTATTGGACCAGGATCCCTCCCACCTTATCCAGTCCGTCCATCTGCTGAACAGAGAGCATCTTTGGAAAAATGGATAGATGAAGATAATAAGGCCAGATATTACATGTTGGGCTCGATGTCTGATGAGCTCTAGCACCAACATGAAGATATCAGGACTGCTCGCCAAATGTTGGCTCACCTTGCAAGAGATGTTTGGTGAACAGAGTCGCACAGCCAAGTATCAAGTCACGAAATGACTTTTTAAGGCTAAGATGCGTGATGGACAGTCAGTCCAAGATCACTGTCTGATGATGATCAAGGACTTGGAAGAGCTTGAGAAGCTCGATGTGAAGTTAGACTTGGATCTGCAGAATGATGTTATTCTGCAATCCTTGACTGATGCATATGAAAAATTCATCATGAATTACCACATGCATAAACTTCAAAATTTCTTGGCCGAATTAATGAATATGCTGGTCACCGCTGAGCTTTCTATGAAAGGTTCTAAAGGCTCAGTTCTTGCTATGGAATGGACTTCTTCCAAAAAAAAGTCTTCTGAAAAGAAAAAGAAGTCTGTGAAAAAGCAGAAGATGGAAGAAGAAAAGAAGAAGAAGGCAGAGTCGAAGAAAAAGGCCACTGTCAAAGGAAAGTATTTCCATTGCAACAGTGATGGCCATTGGAAGCGGAACTGCCCTACTTACCTGGCCACCCTGAAGAACAAGAAGGAAGGTCCTTCTGGAGGTATGCTCGTTATTGAGTCTAACCTTACGATTTCTTCTGCATCCAGTTGGGTGCTTGACTCTGGTTCTAGTGCTCATCTGTGCACTTCATGCAGGGTCTTGAGGATAGCAGGAGGCTGAGGGATGGAGACATGATCCTACGCATCGAAAATGGAGCAAGAGTTGCTGCAGTGGCGGTGGGAACATACCCTCTTCGATTACCATCTAGTTTAGACTTAGTTTTGAAAGACTGTTATTATGTGCCTGTAGCTAGCAGGAATTTGATTTCTGTTTCATGCTTAGCACTAGAAGGTTATGTGATTACCTTCTTTAAGGACCATTGTAACATTCTTTATGAAAGAAATAAAATTGCAAATGGTTTCTTTATTAACGGTCTTTATCAGCTACATATTGATGTATCTGTTCTAACTATCGAGCAAAATGTGAATGCCAAACGACCTAGGGATAGTCCAAATGATAGGTATCTATGGCACCTGAGATTAGGTCATATAGCAGAAGATAGGATCAACAAATTAGAGAAAAATGGGCTATTGAGTCCATTGACTTCCGAGTCATATCCAACTTGTGAATCTTGTCTCTAAGGCAAAATGACTAAACTCCCTTTTGTAGGACATGGGGAAAAGGCCACAGATCTTCTTTCTCTAGTACATACTGATGTGTGCGGCCCATTTGATGTGCCAACTAGAGGCAATTTTGTCTACTTCATTATCTTTACTGATGATCTGTCTAGGTATGGGTATGTGTATCTTATGAGACACAAGTCTGAAGCTTTTGAAAAGTTTAAAGAATTCAGATATGAAGTAGAAAAATAAACTGAAAAACCCATTAAGGTTCTTCGATTAGATCGAGGAGGTGAATACCTTAGTCGAAAATTCCTAGACTATCTAAAGAAAAATGGCATAGTCTCTCAATGGACTCCATCAGGAATACCTCAACTCAATGGAATTTCAGAACGAAGAAATCGGACTCTATTGGATATGATCTGATCCATGATGGGCTTCACAGACCTCTCTGATTTTCTTTGAAAACACTCATTGTTAACTTCAATTTATCTACTAAATAAGGCTTCCTCAAAAATCGTTCTTAGCACACCATATAAGATATGGCATGGTAAGAAACCAAGTCTGAGTCATCTCAGAATTTGGGGTTGTCCGGCTCATGTCAAAAGACAACAAGCGGATAAGTTTGAGTTTAGGTCCTTCAGAGCTCGATTCATAGGATATCCTAAAGAGTCATTAGGATACTATTTCTATATTCCAGAAGACCATAATGTGATTGTGAGTCGACATGCCATCTTTCTTGAAAAATAGTTTATTCAAGATAGCGGCATTGGAAAGCAGATTAAGCTTGATGAGAAAGTCTCACAAGTACAATGAGCTAAGGACCAATTGGAACCAAATCAGGTTGAGCCAATAAGAACACTACCTCCTCCACCTTGTAGATCGGAAAGAGTTTTCCATCCCCCTGAAAGATACTTAGGTATTATTTCAGAGGAAGTAGAGGAAATATTCCTCGTAGGTAATGGTGCTCATGGTGATGATCCCAAAACCTACAACGAGGTGATATCAGATATCGACTCCGAGAAATGGCTAGAGGCAATGCAATCAAAAATTGACTCGATGCACTCAAACCAAGTTTGGACCTTGGTAGATCCACCAGAAGGTATAGTACCTATTGGGTGTAAATGGATCTTCAAGAGAAAGATTGGTGCAGATGGGAATATGGAGACATTCAAGGCTAGACTAGTGGCAAAAGGTTATAGTCAACGCGAAGGCATTGACTATCAGGATACCTTTTTCCTAGTGGCTATGCTAAAATTCATCCGCACATTGCTTGCCGTTGTAGCCTATTTTGATTATAAAATATGGCAAATGGATGTGAAAAATGATATTCTTAAATGGATATCTTGAGAAAGATATCCATATGGAACAGCTGCTGGGTTTCACATCCAGTGATACTGATCACAAGATTTGCAAGCTGCAAAGGTCCATATATGGACTTAAGCAAGCATCTCAGAGCTGGAACACTCATTTCAATGATGTGATCAAAATGTTTGGTTTCATCAAAAATAAAGAGGAACCGTGTGTCTTCAGAAAGGTCAGTGGAAGCACTGTTATCTTTCTCGTATTGTACATGGATGACATCCTCCTTATTTGGAATAATATTTCCATGTTGACAACAGTCAAAATATGGTTGTCCAAGGAATTCTCCATGAAAGATCTAGGTGAAGCATCCTTTATTCTAGGAATTAAGGTCTATAGAGATAGACCGAATAGGATGCTAGGACTTTCACAGAAGATGTACATAGAGGAAGTACTAAAGAAGGTTTAGTATGGAAAACTCTAAGAGGGGATTAATACCCTTCAGACATGGTATTCATCTTTCCAAGAAGATGTGCCCGAGCACACCTGAGGAAATAGAACGCATGAGCAAGATCCCTTATGCTTCTACAATAGGGAGCCTCATGTATGCCATGCTATGTACACGACCTAATATAGCCCATGCTGTGAGTGTCACAAGCAGATATCAATCAAATCCAGATGAAGAATACTGGACTTCTGTGAAATGTATCCTTAAGTACTTAAGAAGAACTAAGGATATGATGTTGGTCTTTGGTAACGGAGAACTCCAAGTCCATGGATACACAGACTCGAATTTCATGTCCGATGTAGATGACCAAAAGTCGATATCTGGGAGTCTGTTTATGTGCAATGGTGGTGCTGTCAGTTGGAAGAGTTCCAAGTAAGCCATGATAGTAGATTCCACCATGGAAGCAGAATATATCGCTGCATCAAAGGCTGCGAAGGAAGCATTCTAGTACAAAAAGTTTGCTGCAGAAATCGAAGTAATGCCATCAGATGCCATTCCTCTATACTGCGACAACAATGGCGCCATAGCCTTTGCTAAGGAGCTGAGGTCTCACCAAAAATCCAAGCATATTGAGCAGCGATACGATCTCATTCGTAATTACCTCGAGAAGGGTTACGTTGAGGTCAATAGAGTCAATTTGGCAGAAAATGCGGCAGACCCACTTACAAAATCATTGGGACAACAAAAAATCGAAGCCCTCCTTGAGAAGATGGGACTTAGACTTGTAGCCAATTGGTTTTAGGATAAGTGGGAGATTGTTAGATATATGTGAAGGAAAATCCTGATTTCTCGGACCAGGTTCGTTCAGATCTGATCAGATCAAGAGATATATTTCAAAAATTTTTCTATTTGATCCTAATTAAATATGAGATATTTTAGATCTAATTATTATTATTTTAGAAATAAAATAAAATCTAGATAAATTAAATCAAATTTAATTTACCTGATTTGGGTAATCCTATTACCCTGTAGATGATCCTGATTGCAGCGGAAGGTTCTGGATCTTAGCCACGCAAGCGCCTGGCCTCTACCGGTATCCACTCAGGCTTGGATCTGGAGATCCTCTTCTTCTCTATCACACCTCCAAAAATCAGATCTGGATCTGATCTGGAGGATCTTCAAAACTCTTTTGAAGATCTGCAGTCGTCCTTTTGCAGCAGCGCAGCCTTCTTGCTTTTGATCGCCTTTCTTTGATCTGGAATCGCACCAACCAAGTCCAAAACTCTTTTGGACGTGGAGAGGAGAGGGAGAAGATGACTTTGGCATGGAGGAAGGAGGGGAGAGGCAGCCTTGGGGCATGGGGTTTGAATTTCTCAAACTTAATTTGAGGTTGGGCGCAGGGTCTTATTTATAGACCTCTTGTGATCCAACTCCTCTTCTTCCCAACCAATCACAACCCTTTGTGAAATCAGATCTAAATCTGATTGGTGGGAATAGAGACCCCTGGATTCCTCCTTAGAGGGCGCCTAAGACCAGTCAAAGTTGGATTCTTAGTAGAACTCTAATTGGAATCCAAAAAGGGAGGTGGAGTCCTTGTCCAACAAGGACTCCTAGGCGCCTCCTACTTGGGCTCACGCCACCCTTGGCGTGCGCCCTTCTCCTTGCCAGGTTCTGGCAGGGGGACAGGCCCCCACCAGCTCTCCAATAGGTGCATGACATGTGGTCAAAAGTCAAAGTGTCAATGGTCAACGTTTGACCAGTCAAAGGTAGACTTTTGACCAAAGTCAAAGAACAAGAAATGGCAGGTGACCAAAAATGGCAGGTAATGTCTTACAAAATAAGACAACCTTTTCTGACTTGGACAACCTCCAGTCAGACCATATGAAGGCCTCTGATTGAGCACAAACTCCTTTGGCTCAGTCAGGACAACTTATTTATGATAGTAAAAGAAGAACGTTAGGTTCAATCGAGTGCTAGCACGATTTCCTTGAACCTAATTGAATCTCATTCAGATCAATTGAACTAGATCAGTTCAATTGATGATCACCAGATTCAAACCCTTGTTTGTGTGACCCAGTTAGGTTCAGTTCTGTATGGTAATGGGATATGTCATGATCTCTATCATCGACATCATCGAAACTCCTTTCGATGGATCAGAACTCTTCTGATTCGAACAGCTAGAATGATCGATCATCTAAATCATTCTAATTGCTCCCAAAATCCACCAGTGACACCTAGCAGTATATGGTGGCAACCCATCAGAGCTGAATGCGAACCTCTTGGTGCAGCTACCTGTGTGATTAAGTTCTTCTATCTTGAGCCCCGATCAGATTAGGGTTAAGGTGAACTCGTCAAACCCTAGTCTCTGTCATATGATGTAATCATTCGATTCGAGTCCAATGTGAAAATCTAAATAGAAACTCTTTCTATTATTTCACTCTGCCATGGCCATGGGCTTCTGGACTTGATTCTCATGATCATCATAGGGCTGCTCCTCTACCACCGAGGTAGATAGATTCCATCTTGATGCAATCCAGTTCCTACAATGAACATGCTATAGCCAACATACACCTCAGGGTTCCATATGGCTAGGAGACCGAGTAATGGTGTAGTCAAACTATAACACCCTCAAGGTGAACTGCCGATGCATCTCAGGTCAAAGAACCAGACACACTACTGCAGCATCGAGTCAGTCATTGACGAGAAGGTAGACTTCCTAATGACTACTCGAGGTGGTCACGCTCAGTGCCCTCGTTCTCTAACGAGTACCTGTACTCTCGCTCCGGTGTCTCCACACCGTAGACTCAAGACTCATCTACTAAAGAGAAGCGATTGTACACCAACCTTCCGGATCAATCACCATCCTCGTGATGATCCTATGGTCGGGAGCATTTTATGAGTTAATAATGATTATTCATGTCTTAAATTTTCAACTCTTGAAAATATGAATTATCATTACCATTAACTCAAAGGATGTATCACAGACACTAAATACACATATGTGATAGAAAATAACCCATTTTATTGATATTATAGTCAAAATTATAATTTTGCCCCTAGAAGTGTATTACAAGTGTCAGCCAATTCTGGCTTCTAGGGCACATATATCTAACAATCTCCCACTTGTCCTAAAGCCAATTGGCTACAAGTCTAAGTCCCATCTTCTCAAGGTGGGCTTCGATCTTCTGCTGGCCCAACGGCTTTGTAAGTGGGTCTGCCACATTATCTGTGGAGTTGACTCTCTTGACCTCGAACGTAACCTTTCTCGAGGTAATCGCGGATGAGGTGGTATCGCCGCTCAATGTGCTTGGATTTCTGGTGAGACCTCGGCTCCTTAGCAAGGGCTATGGCGCCATTGTTGTCGCAGTATAGAGGAATGGCATCTGATGGCATTACTCCAATTTCTGCAGCAAACTTCTTGTACCAGAATGCTTCCTTCGCAGCCTCTGATGCAGCGATATATTCTGCTTCCATGGTGGAATCTGCTATCACAGTTTGCTTGGAACTCTTCCAGCTGACAGCTCCACCATTGCACACAAACAGACTCCCAGATGTCGACTTTCGATCATCTATATCGGACATGAAATCCGAGTCTGTGTATCCCTGGAACTTGGAGTTCTCCATTACCAAAGACCAACATCATATCCTTAGTTCTTCTCAAGTACTTAAGGATACATTTCACAGAAGTCCAGTGTTCTTCACCTGGATTTGACTGATATCTGCTTGTGACACTCACAGCATGGGCTATATCAGGTCGTGTACATAGCATGGCATACATGAGGCTCCCTATTGCAGAAGCATAAGGGATCTTGCTCATGCGTTCTATTTCCTCAGGTGTGCTGGGGCACATCTTCTTGGAAAGATGAATACCATGTCTGAAGGGTATTAATCCCCTCTTAGAGTTTTCCATACTAAACCTCTTTAGTACTTCCTCTATGTACATCTTCTGTGAAAGTCCTAGCATCCTATTCGGTCTATCCCTATAGACCTTAATTCCTAGAATAAAGGATGCTTCACCTAGGTCTTTCATGGAGAATTCCTTAGGACAACCACATCTTGACTGATGTCAACATGGGAATATCATTCCCAATAAGGAGGATGTCATCCACGTACAATACGAGGAAGACAACAGCGCTCCCACTGACCCTTTTTGAAAACACATGGTTCCTCTTCATTTTTGATGAAACCAAACTTTTTGATCACATCATTGAAACGAGTGTTCCAGCTCCGAGATGCTTGCTTAAGTCCATATATGGACCTTTGCAGCTTGCAAACCTTGTGATCAGTATCACTGGATGTGAAACCTAGCGGCTGTTCCATATAGATATCTTCCTCAAGATATCCATTTAAGGAATGCCGTTTTCACGTCCATTTGCCATATTTCATAATCGAAATAGGCTGCAACGGCAAGCAATGTGCGGATGGATTTTAGCATAGCTACTGGGGAAAAGGTATCCTGATAGTCAATGCCTTCGCGTTGACTATAACCTTTTGCCACCAGTCTAGCCTTGAATGTCTCCACATTCCCATCTGCACCAATCTTTCTCTTGAAGATCCATTTACACCCAATAGGTACTATACCTTCTGGTGGATCTACCAAGGTCCAGACTTGGTTTGAGTGCATCGAGTCAATTTCTGACTTCATTGCCTCTAAGCCATTTCTCGGAGTCGATATCTGATATCGCCTCGTTGTAGGTTTTGGGATCATCACCATGAGCACCATTACCTATGAGGAACATTTCCTCTACTTCCTCTGAAATAATACCTAAGTATCTTTCAGGGGGACGGGAAAACTCTTTCCGATCTACGAGGTGGAGGAGGTAGTGTTCTTATTGGCTCAACCTGATTTGGTTCCACTTGGTCCTTAGCTCGTTGTGCTTGTGAGACTTTCTCATCAAGCTTAATCTGCTTTCCAATGCCGCTATCTTGAATAAACTATTTTTCAAGAAAGATGGCATGTCGACTCACAATCACATTGTGGTCTTCTGGAATGTAGAAATAGTATCCTAATGACTCTTTAGGATATCCTATGAATCGAGCTCTAAAGGACCTAAACTCTAACTTGTCCGCTTGTTGTCTTTTGACATGAGCCGGACAACCCCAAATTCTGAGATGACTCAGACTTGGTTTCTTACCGTGCCATATCTCATACGGTGTGGTAGGAACGGTTTTAGAGGGAACCCTATTCAGTAGAATAAATTGAAGTTAATAATGAATGTCCCCAAAGAAAATCAGGGAGGTCTGTGAAGCTCATCATGGATCGAACCATATCCAATAGAGTCCGATTTCTCCATTCTGAAACCCCGTTGAGTTGAGGTGTTCCTGGTGGAGTCCATTGAGAGACTATGCCATTTTTCCTTAAGATAGTCTAGGAATTCCCGGCTAAGGTATTCACCTCCTCGATCTGATCGAAGAACCTTAATGGGTTTTCCAGTTTGTTTTTCTACTTCATGTCTGAATTCTTTGAACTTTTCAAAAGCTTCAGACTTGTGTCTCATAAGATACACATACCCATACCTAGACAGATCATCGGTAAAGGTAATGAAGTAGACAAAATTGCCTCTAGCCGGCACATCAAATGGGCCGCACACATCAGTATGTACTAGGGCAAGGAGATCTGTGGCCCTCTCCCCATGTCCAACAAAAGGGAGTTTAGTCATTTTGCCTTGAAGACAAGATTCACAAGTTGGATATGACTCAAAAGTCAATGGACTCAATAGCCCATTTTTCTCCAATTTGTTGAATCCTATCTTCTGCTATATGACCTAATCTCAGGTGCCATAGATATCTGTCGTTTGGACTATCCCTAGGTCGTTTGGCATTCACGTTTTGCTCGATAGTTAGAAATAGGTACATCAATATGTAGCTGATAAAGACCATTAATAAGGAAACCATTTGCAATTTTATTTCTTTCATAAAGAATGTTACAATGGTCCTTAAAGAAGGTGAATCACATAACCTTCTTGTGCTAAGCATGAAACAGAAATCAAATTCCTGCTAGCTGCAGGCACATAATAACAGTCTTTTAAAACTAAGTCTAAACCAGATGGTAATCGAAGAGGGTATGTTCCCACGGCTACTGCAGCAACTCTTGCTCCATTACCGATGCGTAGGATCATGTCTCCATCCCTCAGCCTCCTGCTATCCTCAAGACCCTGCATAGAAGTGCACAGATGAGCACTAGAACCAGAGTCAAGCACCCAACTGGATGCAGAAGAAACCGTAAGGTTAGACTCAATAACGAGCATACCTCCAGAAGGACCTTCCTTCTTGTTCTTCAGGGTGGCCAGGTAAGTAGGGCAGTTCCGCTTCCAATGGCCGTCGCTGTTGCAATGGAAACACTTTCCTTTGCCATCGGCCTTTTTCTTCGGCTTCTGCCTTCTTCTTCTTTGATCCTTCCACCTTTTGCTTTTTCACAGACTTCTTTTTCTTTCCATAAGACTTTCTTTTGGAAGAAGTCCGTTCCATAGCAAGAACTGAGCCTTTAGAACCTTTCATAGAAAGCTCAGCGGTAACCAGCATATTCATTAATTCGGCCAAGGAATTTTGAAGTTTATGCATGTGGTAATTCATGATGAATTGCCCATATGCATCAGTCAAGGATTGCAGAATAATATCATTCTGCAGATCCAAGTCCAACTTCACACCGAGCTTCTCAAGCTCTTCCATGTCCTTGATCATTGTCAGACAGTGATCTTGGACTGACTGCCCATCACGCATCTTAGCCTTAAAAAGTCATTTCGTGACTTGATATTTGGCTGCGCGACTCTGTTCACCAAACATCTCCTGCAGGTGAGCCAACATTTGGCGAGCAGTCCCGATATCTTCATGTTGGCGCTGGAGCTCATCAGACATCGAGCCCAACATGTAATATCTGGCCTTATTATCTTCGTCTAATCCATTTTTCCAGAGACGCTCTCTGTTCAGTGGATGGACGAGCTGGTAAGGTGGGAGGGTCCTGGTCCAAAACATGGGTTAACTTCTCTGAACCCAAAATAATTTTGTAGTTCCTGAGCCAATCTTTATAATTGGGTCCAGTCAGTCTATGTGTGTCCAGGATACGTGCCAATGGGTTGGACGCAGACATTTTTCCTGTAGAGAGTCAAAGATTCTAGTTAGATACTGTAATTATTGACTTGACCAATTTATTTAGGGATTTTATTTTTAAACAAATTAGCTCCCACTATTTTCTCGGATCCCTACACTTCCTTTGTAGAGATGCGAAAATCTCCATGATTAATGATTTCTAGTGGGTGGTGCGGTCTCACCAACTGACTCATCACCTCACCTAACAGTTATTGGTGATGGGTTAGCCAATGAGTGAACAACTCTTGTTCAATGATTCTCTAATCATGGTGCACCCAAACTTGGTCTCTAATTCATGAATCTCACCGTATCCGAAATATTGATCCACTCCTTAGTTAAGTCAGACCCACCATTTGCATAGACTGGGTTCCTAATTGAGTCTCTCACCGTATCCAAATATTGAGCCCAACTCATCCTCCAGCCCATAGCATCCAATGCCTAATAGACATGGTTGCATCTTCCCGGTGCAACTGAGCCACTGTATCCAGCCGAGAACAATCAACCCCGGGAAGGGCCCGCACATCTACAATGGTGGAAGACCTCAGACTTAATCTTTTCTTAGGGAGAATTGATTCAGGTCTCATTAAACTAGACTTGGCATTAGTCATAACAATTATGACTAACCTAGTGGCATGGGTTAGCTCGGATTATTGACCACCTCAGATCAGAACTGTGTCAACAGATATGGCCAGGTAAGTGAGACCGGTGGAAGGAATATGCCATTAACTCGTACAAGAACGCATTCAGGTCGAGTAGCTTCCAATTAAAAACCAGTCGGTCGTATGTGCCAAACTTACCTTAGACACCAAATTGTTGAGTCAGAACCAATTGGGTTAGCCTACAATCCAGACTCTAACCTCTGAGCCTAATTAGGTCTTGCTTGATCGTGACTCGATCTTGACCCAGACTTAATCCTATTAGGCTGGTCAATTTAAGCATTGTTGATCCCATCTAACCAACTCTTGATTCGGTTTGATCAACCGCTTAGACCTAATTGAGCTACCCAAGCCCGAACCCAGTATTATGAATATGTCTTAGATCTAAAATTCTCAATTTTAGACCTAATTAATATTCCATAAACTTAATTCTTAATTAAGTAGGGTTCATAAACAAAATATGCACAATAAATCCTAGGGTTTCAGGATCTAGGGTTTTGCAGAAAGTAAGTTTTGGGTTTCTGATTAAGGACGAACACGCAGCACCCCTACACATCATAAGAACACCCCATCGAATGGGAAGAGAGGGCCTTTAAACCCTTCTTCGTTCTTATGACCGGACGGCCAAGAGGAACGCCTTAATCAGGAACATGTAATACTACAAAACAGTTTTAGATCTATATCATATATCTCATATACAAATTAGATCTAAT
>QRFJ01002146.1:0-86474 GCA_006176705.1 Cocos nucifera | reverse complement strand
TGCAATCTCTGATTGATGCAGTTGGACAATTCACATGAATTAACCCATGCATAAACTAAAATTTCTCTGCCGAATTAAATGAATATGCTGGTTACCACGAGCTTTCTATGAAAGTTTAAAGGCTCATTCTTGCTATGAAATTGGACTTCTTCCCAAAAGAAAGTCTTATGGAGAGAAAAAGAGAAGTCGTGAAAAAGTCAGAAGGTGGAAGGAGCAAAAAAGAAGGCATGAGCCGAAGATAAAGCCGCTGGCAAAGGTAAAGTGTTTCCCATTGCAACAGCAAACGGCCATTGAAGCGGAACTGCCTACTTACTTGGCCACCTGAAGAACATAGAAGGAAGGTCTTCTGAAGGTATGCTCATTTTTGGGGGAGTCTAACTTCATGATTTTTCTGCATACCAGTTGGGGCTTGACTCTAGTTCTAGTGCTCTCTAATGCATTTCCATGCAGGGGTCTTGAGATAGTAGGAGGCTGGGTGGTGGAGCACCCAATCTTGCGCACGCTGCTAATCCGCGAATCCTGGACAGGAGAGTTGCGGTGAGATACACACCTCGAAACACATACCAACTCTTCGATTACCATGCTAGTTTAACTTAGTTTTTGAAAGACTGTTATTAACTGCTGCCACAGCTGCACGGAACTTTCCGATTTCTGTTTCATGCTTAAGCACAAGAAGGCTAATGTGAACTTACCTTCTTTAAGGACGCATACGTAAACATTCTTATGAAGAAATAAATTGCTAATGGTTTCCCTTAATTAATGTTTTCTATCAAGCTATGTTGTTGATCCCGTACCCTATTCTAAACGTCCGAGCACCCACACGTCGAATCCACAAAAAACCGACCTAGAGATAGTCCAACGATAGATATCTAATGGCACTGAGATTAGGTCATATAGCGAAGATAGGAATCAACAAGATTGGAGAAAAATGAGGAATACTTGAGTCATTCAGACATCCGCCACCGATATATCAAACCATTGTGAATCCTATCTCAAGACACAATGAACTAAACAATCCTTTTTGTTGACATGGGGAGGGCCACAGATCTTCCTTGCGCTACGTACATACTCGACTGTGCAGCCATCTCTGATGTGCCCCCGGCTAGAGGCAATCTTTTTCTCACTTTAATTATCTTTTATCGACTGATCTGCTCTACGGTATCAGATATGTTACTTATAGAGCACACCAAGTCTGAAGCTTTTGAAAAGTTCAAAGATTGAGACATGAGTAGACAAAAATAAACCTAAAAAATCGATTAAGGTTCTTCGATCATGATCCGAGGAAGTGAATACCCTTTCGTCGCAATCCTACCCTATCTTAAGGAAAATGGGATAGTCTCATCATGGCACTCCATCAAGAAATACCTCACTCAACGGGGTTAGAATGAAAGAAATCGGATTCATTGCGATATGGTTCTGGATCCATGATGAGCTTTCACAGACCTCCTAATTTTTTTTGGAACACCATTGTTGACATTCCAGTTTATCTACTGAATAGGGTTTCCTCTAAAACCATTCTACCAACGTATGAGAATATGGCATGGTCAAAGCATAACCCCAAAGTATTTCCCTTGAGTCATCATCAGAATTTGGGGTTTATCCAACTCATGTCCAAAGACACAAGTGCGAAAGTTAGAGTTTTAGTCTTCAGAGCTCGATTTCATAGGATACTCCTAAAGAGTCCCATAGGATCTATTTCTAACATTCTAGAAGATCCACAATGTATGTGAGTCGACATGCCATTCTTTCTTGAAAAATAGTTTATTCAGATACAGTCGGCATTGGAAGGCAAATCAGCTTGATAGAACAGATCTCACAGTACAATGGCTAAGCGACCAATTGGCCAAATTGTCTGAGCCCAATAGAACACAACCTCCTCCACCTCGAGATCGAAGAAGAGTTTCCCATCCCTCGGAGAGATACTTAGGTATTGATTTCAGAGAAAATAGAGGACACATTCGAGTGCACATATGCTCATCGGCTGATGATCCACAAATTACAACGAGGCAAATATCAGATATGACTCTGAGAAATGGCTATAGAGGCGAATGCAGTCAGAAATTGACTCGATGCACTCAAACCAAGTTTGGCAACTTGTAGATTCCGACAAAAGGTATAGTACTATTGGGTGTAAATAGATCTTCAAGGGAGAAAGATATGAATGCATGGGAATGTGGAGACAATTCAAGGCCAGACTAGTGGCAAAGGTTATAGTCAATGCGAAGGTAATAGACTATCAGGATACCTTTTTCCATGTGGCTATGCTAATTCATCTGCATATTGCTTGCCGTTGCAGCCCTACTTTCGATTATGAAATATGAAAATAGACGTGGTAAAGACGTTCTTGGAATGGAATATTCTTGAGAGAAGTATTCTATATGGGGAACAGCCGCTAGGTTTCACATCCATGTGATATTGATCAACAAAAGGTTTGGCAAGCTGGGCAAAGGTCCATTATGAATTTTAAGGCAAGCATCTCAGAGCTGGAACACTCATCTTCATAATGGTGACTTAAAATGTTTGGGCTTTACATCCAAAAATGAAAAGAAACCATGTATATTTCAAAAAGTCAGTGGGTGCGCTGTTGTCTTCCTCGTATATGTACTAGGATGCATCTTCCTTTAATAGGGAATATATGTTCTATGATAAACATCAAATTATCGGTTGTCTAAGGAATTCTCCATTGGAAGACGCTAGGCAAAGCATCCTTATTCTACGGAAATTAAGGTCTATAAGGAATAGACCGAATAGGAATGCTAGGAACTATTCATAGAAGAATGTACAATAGAGAAACGTAACATAAAAGAATTTAGTATGGAAAAACCTATTCTTAAAAGAGGGGATTAATACCTTCAAACATGGTATTCCATCTTTCCAAGAAAGATGTGCCCCAGCACATCCTGACAGAACATGAATGCATGAGCAAGAATCCTTATGCTTCTGCATAGGGAGACTCATGTATACCCATCGCTATGTACAGGACCTGATTATACCGCCATGCTGTGAGTGTCACAACCAGATACTCAGTCGAAATCCGATGAAGAACCATTGGACTGCTATAAAATGTATCCTTAAGTAGCTTGAGCAGACCTAAAAGTATGATGTCAGGGTATTTGGTAACGGAGACTCCAAGTCTAAAGGGATACAACAAATCGGAATTCAATGTTGATATAAGATGATCGAAAGTCGAAATCTGGGAGTCTATTTGGTGTGCAATGATGGAGCTCGTTACGCTGAAAAGGTTACGAAGCAAACGGTGGATAGCAGGTCCCACCATGGAAGACAGAATTAATAGCATTGCATCAAAAGCTTGCGAAGGAAGCATTCTGGTATCAGAAGTTTGCTGCGAGAAATTCAGAGTAATGTCATCAGATGCCATTCCTCCTATACTACGACCAATAATGGCGCCATAGCCCTTGCTCAATGGAGCCGAGTCTCACCAAAAATCCAACACGCATATTGAGCGCAATACCCCTCTTATCACGATACCACTCGAGAAGGATTATGTCGAGGTCAACAAGAGTCAACTGGCACAGACAATGTGGTAGATCGACTTAACAAAGCGTTAGCAGTAGATAGATCGAAGTCCAACAAGAAGTGGGACCTATAGACTTGTAGCTCAATTGGCTTTAGACAAGTGGGAGATTGTTAGATTATGTGCCTAGAAAGCCAGAATTGGCTGATACTTGTAATAACATTTAGGAGGCAAAAAATTATAAAGTTTGACAAATATCAATGAAATGGGTTATTTTTCTATCGAAAATGGTGTATTAGTGTTGTGATACATCCTTTGAGTTATTGGTAATGATAATTCTAATTTCAAGTTGGAAAATTTAAGACATGAATAATATATGTACTCATAAAATCTCCGACCATAAGGATCATCATGAGGATGGTGATTGATCCGAAAGGTGGTATATTCAATCATTCTCTTAGTGATGAGTCTGAGTCTATGGTGTGGAGACATTCGGTAGGTGAGCAAGTACAGGTAACTCGTTAGAGAAGAGAGCACTGACATGACCATCTTCGAGTAGTCCAACTTAGGGAGTCTACCTTCGTCAATGACTGACTCGATGCTACAGTAGTGTGTCTGGTTCTTTGACCTGAGATGCATGACAGTTTTTACCTTGAGAGTGGTTATAGTTTGACTATACATTAACTCGGTCTCCTAGCCAAATGGAACCTGAGGTGTATGTTGGCTATAGCAGTTCGTTGTAGGAACTAGGATGGCATCAAGAGGAATCTATCTACCTCGGTGGTAGAGGAGCAAGCCCTATGATAATCATGAAATCAGTCCAGAAGTCAATGGCCATGGCAGAGTGAAATAATAGGAAAGAGTTTCTATTAGATTTTCAAATCGGACTCTGAATCGAATGATTACACTTCATATGACAGAAACTAGGGTTTTGACAAGTTTACTTAACCCTAATCTGATCGGGAACTAAGATAGAAGGACTTAACACACAAGTAGCTGGCACAAGAGGTTTGCATTCAGCTCTGAATGGGTTGCCCCATATACTGCTAGGTGTTCGCGGTGGATTTTTGGGAGCAATTAGATGATTTAGATGATCGATCATTCTAGCTGTTCGATTAGAAGAGTTCCTGATCATCAAGGAGTTTTTGGATGATGTGATGATAGAGATCTGACAATATCCCATTATGCATATAGAACTGAACTAACTCGTCAACAAACAAGGATTTGAATCTGGTGATCATAAATTGCTCTAATCCAGTTCATTGATTAAATGAGATTCAATTAGGTTCAAGGAATCGTGCTAGCACTCGATTGAACCTAACTTCTTTCTCTGCATATATAAATAAGTTGTCTTGACTGAGCCAAAGGAGTTTTGTGCTCAATCAGATGCTTCATCGTGGTCTGACTGGAGGTTGCCCAAGTCAGAAACGGAGGTTATCTTATTTTGTAAGACATTACTTGCCATTTTTAGTCATCTACAATTTTTTGTTTTTTGATTTGGTCAAAAAGTCTACTTTGACTGGTCAAATATTGACCATGACACTTGACTTTGACACATGTCTGCCCTATTGGAGAGCTGGTGGGGGCCTGTCCCCTGCCAGAAACCTGGCAAGGAGGAGGGCAACGTGACTAGGCGTGTGCCAAGTTGGAGGCGCTAGGAGTCCTATTGCATAGGGAACTCCATCTCCTTTTTGGATTTCAATTAGAGTTTCTCCTAGACCAACTTTGACTGATCTTAGGCGCCTCTAAGGATGAATCAGGGGACTCTATTCCCAACCCATCATTGATTTAGATCTGATTCGCCAATTTTGGTGATTGGTTGGGAGAAGAGGAGTTGATCATACGTTGTCCTATAAATTAAGACCCTGCGCCCGAACTCAATTAGTTTGAGAAATTCAAACCCCCATGCCCAAGGCTGCCTCTCCCCCTCCTCCATGCCAAACCACTTCTCCCTCTCCTCTCCACATCCAAAAGAGTTTTGGAGCTTGGGTTTGGGTGCGATCCAGATCAAAGAAAGGCGAGTGAAAGCTAGAAGGCTGCACTGTTTGCAAGGACACTGCTGTGCTTCAAAGAAGTTTTGGAAGATCATCCAGATCAAGATCCAAATCTGAATCTCTAGAGATGTGATAGAGAAGAAGGATTCTAGATCCAGCTGAGTGGATACCGATAGAGGCCAGTACTTGCATGGCTAGATCCCAGAATCTTCCCGCTGTATAGGATTCGGTCAATGGATAATAGGTACTATATCAGGATAAATTAAATTTGAATTTAATTTATCTAGTTTTATTTTATTTTCTAAAATAATAATAATTAGATCTAAAATATTTCAATATTTAATTAGGATAATAGAAAAATTTTGAAATATATCTCTTGATCTGATCAGATCTGAACTGAACTGGTCTCGAGAAATCAGGGATTTTTCCTTCACAATATTAACAATCTCCCACTTATCCTAAAACCAATGGCTACAAGTCTAAGTCCGCATCTTCTAGGAGGGCTTCGATTTTTTTGTTGGTCGCATGATTTTGTAGTGGGTCTGCCGCATTTTGCTGCAATTTGACTCTATTGACCTCACGTACTTCTTCGAGGTAATTACGCAATGAGATCTGTATGCTGCTTCAATATGCTTTGGATTTTTGGTGATGACTAGCTCTTAGCAAGCTTATGGCGCATTGTTTGGTCCGCAGTATAGAGGAATGGCATCTGATGGCATTACTTCGATTTCTGCAGCAACTTTTTTGTACTAGAATGCTTCCTTCGAGCCTTTGATGCAGCGATTATTCTGCTTCATGTGGAATCTACTATCATGGCTTACTTGGAACTCTTTCAACTGAACAAGACGACCATTTGCACATAAACAGACTCCCAGATATCGACTTTTGGTCATTCTACATCGGAACATTGAAATTTCGAGTCTGTGTTTCCATGGACTTGGCAGTTCTCCGTTACAAGACCAACATTCATATCCTTAGTTCTCTTCTTAAGTACTTAAGGATTACATTTTCAACAGAAGTCAGTATTCTTCATCTGGTTTGATTGATATCTGCTTGTGAACACTCATAGCATGGGCTATATTTGGTTGTGTAATAGCATGGGATACAGAGGCTCCTCATTGTAGAAGCATAAGGGATCTTGGCTCATGCGTTTATTTCCTCCTGTGTGCTCGGGCACATCTTCTTGGAAGATGAATACCATGTCTGAAGGGTAAATTAATCCCTCTTAGAGTTTTCCAATACTAACTTTTTAGTACTTCCTCTAACGTACATCTTTCTGTGAAAGTTCCTAGGCACTCTACTCGGTCTATCTCTGTAACCTAACTTCTAGAATAAGGAATTGCTTCACCTAGATCTTTCATGGAGAATTCCTTGGACAACCATATTTTGACTGTTGTCAACATGGAAATATTAATTCCAATAAGGAGGATGTATCCATTACAATAACCGAGAAAGATAAAGTGCTTCCACTGACCTTTCTGAAGACACACGGTTCCCTCTTTATTTTTGATGAAACCAAACATTTTGAATCCCATCATTGACATGAGTGTTCCAGCTCTGTGAGATGCTTGCTTAAGTCATATATGGGACTTGCAGCTTGTGAAATCTTGTGATCAGTATCTACTGGATGTGAAAGGAGGATTGCAGAATAATATCATTCTGCAGATCCAAGTCCAACTTCACACCGAGCTTCTCAAGCTCTTCCATGTCCTTGATCATTGTCAGACAGTGATCTTGGACTGACTGCCCATCACGCATCTTAGCCTTAAAAAGTCATTTCGTGACTTGATATTTGGCTGCGCGACTCTGTTCACCAAACATCTCCTGCAGGTGAGCCAACATTTGGCGAGCAGTCCCGATATCTTCATGTTGGCGCTGGAGCTCATCAGACATCGAGCCCAACATGTAATATCTGGCCTTATTATCTTCGTCTATCCATTTTTCCAGAGACGCTCTCTGTTCAATGGATGGACGGGCTGGTAAGGTGGGAGGGTCCTGGTCCAATACATGGGTTAACTTCTCGAACCCAAAACTAATTTTGTATTTTCTGAGCCAATCTTTATAATTGGGTCCAGTCAGTCTATGTGTGTCTAGGATACGTGCCAATGGGTTGGACGCAGACATTTTTCTGTAGAGAGTCAAAGATTCTAGTTAGATACTGTAATTATGACTTGACCAATTTATTTAGGAATTTTATTTTTAAACAAATTAGCTCCCACTATTTTCTCGGATCCCTACACTCCCTCTGTAGAGATGCGAAAATCTCCATGATTAATGATTTCTAGTGGGTGGTGCGGTCTCACCAACTGACTCATCACCTCACCTAACAGTTATTGGTGATGGGTTAGCCAATGAGTGAACAACTCTTGTTCAATGATTCTCTAATCATGGTGCACCCAAACTTGGTCTCTAATTCATGAATCTCACCGTATCCGAAATATTGATCCACTCCTTAGTTAAGTCAGACCCACCATTTGCATAGACTGGGTTCCTAATTGAGTCTCTCACCGTATCCAGAATATTGAGCCCAACTCATCCTCCAGCCCATAGCATCCAATGCCTAATAGACATGGTTGCATCTTCCCGGTGCAACTGAGCCACTGTATCCAGCCGAGAACAATCAACCCCGGGAAGGGCCCGCACATCTACAATGGTGGAAGACCTCAGACTTAATCTTTTCTTAGGGAGAATTGATTCAGGTCTCATTAAACTAGACTTGGCATTAGTCATAACAATTATGACTAACCTAGTGGCATGGGTTAGCTCGGATTATTGACCACCTCAGATCAGAACTGTGTCAACAGATATGGCCAGGTAAGTGAGATCCGGTGGAAGGAATATGCCATTAACTCGTACAAGAATGCATTCAGGTCGAGTAGCTTCCAATTAAAAACCAGTCGGTCGTATGTGCCAAACTTACCTTAGACACCAAATTGTTGAGTCAGAACCAATTGGGTTAGCCTACAATCCAGACTCTAACCTCTGAGCCTAATTAGGTCTTGCTTGATCGTGACTCGATCTTGACCCAGACTTAATCCTATTAGGCTGGTCAATTTAAGCATTGTTGATCCCATCTAACCAACTCTTGATTCGGTTTGATCAACCGCTTAGACCTAATTGAGCTACCCAAGCCCGAACCCAGTATTATGAATATGTCTTAGATCTAAAATTCTCAATTTTAGACCTAATTAATATTCCATAAACTTAATTCTTAATTAAGTAGGGTTCATAAACAAAATATGCACAATAAATCCTAGGGTTTCAGGATCTAGGGTTTTGCAGAAAGTAAGTTTTGGGTTTCTGATTAAGGACGAACACGCGCACCCCTACACATCATAAGAACACCCCATCGAATGGGAAGAGAGGGCCTTTAAACCCTTCTTCGTTCTTATGACCGGACGGCCAAGAGGAACGCCTTAATCAGGAACATTCAATACTACAAAACAGTTTTAGATCTATATCATATATCTCATATACAAATTAGATCTAATCATGGCATATTTTGCATACATCTCATGTATCGAAATCATGCATGTTTTCAGATCTAAATTATCTCATAATAATCTAAAAAATTAGATTTAAATTGATCTAATCAAAATAAATTCTAATCTAGACAATTATGTAGAACTATTCTACAACTAGTCTAGACATGCATCAATCATATCTCATATGATATTCAAAAATTAAATAATTTTTATTTGCTATTTTTTAGATGTTATTATAACCATTATAATATCAAAAAATAGTAAATAAATAGATCTAAAATATGATTTAATCAGATTAAATCAAAAACATGCAAGACTATTCTATAGAACTATTCTATTTTAGAACTAGTCATGCATATTTTCTAATCTTAGATCCAAATCATTTAATTTTAATTTTTTCTGATTTCAGATCTGATCACATCTCATGTGACATCTAAAATCACTTATTTTTTAATTAAAATAAATTTAAAATCAGATCTAAACATTTTTAGAACCATGGCTCTGATACCAGTTGAAGGAAAATCCTGATTTTTCCTGGTCCAGGTTCGTTCAGATCTGATCAGATCAAGAGATATATTTCAAAAATTTTTCTCTTTGATCCTAATCAGATCTTGAGATATTTTAGATCTGATTCTTATTATTTTAATAATAAAATAAAATTTAGATAAATTAAATCAAATTTAATTTACCTTGATATGGGTAATCCTATTACCCTGTGATGATCCTGTATTGCAGCGGAAGGTTCTGGATCTAGCCACGCAAGCGCCTGGCCTCTACCGGTATCCACTCAGGGCTTGGATCTAGGAGATCCTCTTCTTCTCTATCACATCTCCAAAAATCAGATCTGGATCTGATCTGGAGGATCTTCAAAACTCTTTTGAAGATCAGCAGTCGTCCTTTGCAGCAGTGCAGCCTTCTAGCTTTCACTCACCTTTCTTTGATCTGGATCACATCAACCAAGCTCCAAAACTCTTTTGGACATGGAGAGGAGAGGGAGAAGGTGGGTTTGGCATGGAGGAAGGAGGGGAGAGGCAGCCTTGGGGTGTGGGGTTTGAATTTCTCAAACTTAATTTGAGTTGGGCGCAGGGTCTTATTTATAGACTAATAGTGATCCAACTCCTCTTCTTCCCAACCAATTACAATCCTTTGTGAAATCAGATCTAAATCTGATTGGTGCGAATAGAGTCCCTTGGATTCCTCCTTAGAGGGCACCTAAGACCAGTCAAAGTTGGTTCTTAGGAGAACTCTAATTGGAATCCAAAAAGGAGATGGAGTCCCTATCCAACAGGAACTCCTAGGCGCCTCCAACTTGGGCACACGCCTAGGGTGGCGTGTGCCCTCCTCCTTGCCAGGTTCTAGTAGGGGGACAGGCCCCCACCAGCTCTCTAATAGATGCGTGACATGTGGTCAAAAATCAAAGTGTCAATGGTCAACATTTGACCAGTCAAAGGTAGACTTTTGACCAAAGTCAAAGAACAAGAAATGGCAGGTGACCAAAAATGGCAGGTAATGTCTTACAAAATAAGACAACCTTTTCTGACTTGGACAACCTCCAGTCAGACCATATGAAGGCCTCTGATTGAGCACAAACTCCTTTGGCTCAGTCAGGACAACTTATTTATGATAGCAAAAGAAGAACGTTAGGTTCAATCGAGTGCTAGCACGATTTTCCTTGAACCTAATTGAATCTCATTCAGATCAATTGAACTAGATCAGTTCAATTGATGATCACCAGATTCAAACCCTTGTTTGTGTGACCCAGTTAGGTTCAGTTCTGTATGGTAATGGGATATGTCATGATCTCTATCATCGACATCATCGAAACTCCTTTCGATGGATCAGAACTCTTCTGATTCGAACAGCTAGAATGATCGATCATCTAAATCATTCTAATTGCTCCCAAAATCCACCAGTGACACCTAGCAGTATATGGTGGCAACCCATCAGAGCTGAATGCGAACCTCTTGGTGCAGCTACCTGTGTGATTAAGTTCTTCTATCTTGAGCCCCGATCAGATTAGGGTTAAGGTGAACTCGTCAAACCCTAGTTTCTGTCATATGATGTAATCATTCGATTCGAGTCCAATGTGAAAATCTAAATAGAAACTCTTTCTATTATTTCACTCTGCCATGGCCATGGGCTTCTGGACTTGATTCTCATGATCATCATAGGGCTGCTCCTCTACCACCGAGGTAGATAGATTCCATCTTGATGCAATCCAGTTCCTACAATGAACATGCTATAGCCAACATACACCTCAGGGTTCCATATGGCTAGGAGACCGAGTAATGGTGTAGTCAAACTATAACACCCTCAAGGTGAACTGTCCGATGCATCTCAGGTCAAAGAACCAGACACACTACTGCAGCATCGAGTCAGTCATTGACGAGAAGGTAGACTCCCTAATGACTACTCGAGGTGGTCACGCTCAGTGCCCTCGTTCTCTAACGAGTACCTGTACTCTCGCTCCGGTGTCTCCACACCATAGACTCAAGACTCATCTACTAAAGAGAAGCGATTGTACACCAACCTTCCAGGATCAATCACCATCCTCGTGATGATCCTATGGTCGGGAGCATTTTATGAGTTAATAATGATTATTCATGTCTTAAATTTTCAACTCTTGAAAATATGAATTATCATTACCATTAACTCAAAGGATGTATCACAGACACTAAATACACATATGTGATAGAAAATAACCCATTTTATTGATATTAGTCAAAATTATAATTTTCTCCCTAGAAGTGTATTACAAGTGTCAGCCAATTCTAGCTTCTAGGGCACATATATCTAACAATATGTGTCCTAGAAGCCAAAATTGGCTGACACTTGTAATACACTTCTAAGGGTAAAATTATAATTTTGACTAAAATCAATAAAATGGGTTATTTTCTATCACATATGTATATTTAGTGTCTGTGATACATCCTTTAAGTTAATGATAATGATAATTCATATTTTTAAGAGTTGAAAATTTAAGACATGAATAATCATTATTAACTCATAAAATGCTCCCGACCATAGGATCATCACGAGGATGGTGATTGATCTGGAAGGTTGGTGTATAATCGCTTCTCTATAGTAGATGAGTCTTGAGTCTATGGTGTGGAGACATCGGAGCGAGAGTACAGGTACTCGTTAGAGAACGAGGGCACTGAGCGTGACCACCTCGAGTAGTAATTAGAAAGTCTACCTTCTCGTCAATGACTGACTCGATGCTGCAGTGGTGTGTCTGGTTCTTTGATCTGAGGTGCATCGGCAGTTCACCTTGAGGGTGTTATAGTTTGACTACACCATAACTCAGTCTCCTAGCCATTCTGAACCCTGAGGTGCATGTTGGCTATAGCATGTTCATTGTAGGAACTGGATTGCATCAAGATGGAATCTATCTACCTCGGTGGTAGAGGAGCAGCCCTATGATGATCATGAGAATCAAGTCCAAAAGCCCATGGCCATGGCAGAGTGAAATAATAGAAAGAGTTTCTATTTAGGTTTTCACATCGGACTTGAATCAAATGATTACATCATATGATAGAAACTAGGGTTTGACGAGTTCACCTTAACCCTAATCTGATTGGGGCTCAAGATAGAAGAACTTAATCACACAGATAGCTACACCAAGAGGTTCACATTCAGCTCTGATGGGTTGCCACCATATACTGCTAGATGTCACTGATGGATTTTGGGAGCAATTAGAATGATTTAGATGATCGATCATTCTAGCTGTTCGAATCAGAAAAGTTTTGATCCATCGAAAGGAGTTTCGATGATGTCGATGATAGAGATCATGATATATCCCATTACCATATAAAAACTGAACCTAACTGGGTCACACAAATAAGAGTTTGAATCTGGTGATCATCAATTGAACTGATCCAATTCAATTGATCTGAATGAGATTCAATTAGGTTCAAAAAAATCATGCTAGCACTCGATTGAACCTAACGTTCTTCTTTTACTATCATAAATAGTTGTCCTAACTGAGCCAAAGGAGTTTGTGCTCAATCAGAGGCCTTCACTTAGTCTAATTGGAGCCTATCCAGGTCAGAAAAAGATTATCTTATTTTGTAAGACAATACCTACCATTTTTGGTCATCTGCCATTTCTCATCCTTTGACTTTGGTCAAAAGTTGACCTTTGACTGGTCAAATGTTGACCATTGATACTTTGACTTCTGTCCACGTGTCATGCACCTATTGAAGAGCTGGTGGGGGCTTGTCCCCTTGTCAAAAATTGGCAAGGAGGATGTCATGCACCTATTGAGGCGCCCAGGAGTCCCTATTGGACAGAGACTCCATCTTCTTATTGGATTCTGATTAGACTGCTCCTAAGAACCAACTTTGACTGATCTTAGGCGCCATCTAAGGATGAATCTAAGGGACTCTATTACCACCAATCAGATTTAGATTTGATTTCACAAAGGATTGTGATTGGTTGGGATGAAGAGGAGTTGGATCATGCATAGTCTATAAATAAGACCCTACGCCCAACTAAAAAATAATAATAGAGAACAATCCTCTACGCCCCAAGGCTGCCTCTCTCTTCTTCCTCCATGCCAAGTTCATCTTCTCCCTCTCCTCTCCATGCCCAAAGAAGTTTGGGATTTTAGTTGGTGCAATCTAGGCGAGAGAAAGGCGACAGAAAGGTAGAAGGCTGCGCTGCTGCAAAGGACAACTACTGATCTTCGAAAGCTGTTTTGAAGATCCTCCAAATTAGATCTAGATCTGATTTTTAGAGATGTGATAGAGAAGAAGAGGATCTCTAGATTCAGCCCAAGTGGATATCGATAGAGGCCAGGCACTTGCATGGCTAGATCCAGAACCTTCCGTTGCTTACAGGATCATCAATGGGTAATAGGATTACCCTACATCAAGGTAAATTAAATCTGATTTAATTTATCTATATTTTATTTTAATTATTAGAATAACAAAAATTAGATCTGAAACATTCTAGATCTGATTCGGATCAAAGAGAAAAAGTTTTTGAAATATATCTCTTGATCCGATCAGATCTGAACGAACCTAGTCAAGGAAATCATGATTTTTCTTCAAAGTTGCCTCTAGTTGGCACATCAAATGGGCCACACACATTAATATGTACTAGGACAAGAAGATCCGTGGCCCTTTCCCCATGTCCTATAAAAGGGAGCTTAGTCATTTTGCCATGAAGATAATATTCATAAATTGGATATGACTCGAAAGTCAATGGACTCAATAGCCCAGTTTTCTCTAATTTGTTAACCCTATCTTTTGCTATATGACCTAGTCCTAGGTGGCATAAATACCTATCATTTGGACTATCCCTAGGTGGTTTCATGGTATTCACATTTTGCTCGATATTAAAAATAGATACATCAATATGTAACTGATAAAGATCGTTAATAAGAAAACTACTTGCAATTTTATTTCTTTCATAAAGAATATTATAATGGTCCTTAACGAAGGTAACTAATTTCATAGCCTTCTAATGCAAGGCAAGAAATAGAAATCAAATTTCTGCTTGCTGCAGGCACATAATAACAGTCTTTTAATACTAAGTCTAAACCAGATGGTAGTTGAAGAGGGTATGTTCCCACAGCCATGATAGCAACTCTTGCTCCATTTTCGACGCACAGGATCATCTCACCATCCCTTAGCCTCCTGCTATCCTCAAGATCCTATACAGAAGTGCACAAGTGAGCACTAGAACTAGAGTCAAGCATGCAACTGGATGTAGAAGAAACCATAAGGTTAGACTCAATAACGAGCATACCTCCAGAAGAACCTGTCTCCTTCTTCTTTAGGATGGTCAGGTAAGTAGGGCAGTTCCGCTTCCAATGGCCGTCATTGTTGCAATGGAAATACTTTTCCTTGTCAGCGGCCTTTTTCTTCTTTGTACCTTCCACCTTCTGCTTTTTCACAGACTTCTTCTTCTTTACAAAAGATTTTCTGCTGGAAGAAGTCCATTTCATAGCAAGCATTGAGCCTTTAGAACCTTTCATAGAAAGCTCAACGGTAACCAGCATATTCATAAGTTCGGCCAAAAAATTTTGAAGTTTATGCATATGGTAGTTCATGATGAACTACCCATATGCATCAGTCAAAGATTGCAGAATTATATCATTCTACAGATCAAAGTCCAACCTCTCTCCGAGCTTCTCAAGTTCTTCCAAATCCTTGATCATTATCAGATAATGATCTTGGACTAACTGCCCATCATGCATCTTAGTCTTAAAAAGTCATTTAGTGACTTGATACTTGGCTACACGACTCTGTTCACCAAACATCTCTTATAGGTGAGCCAACATTTGGTGAGCAATCCTGATATCTTCATGTTGGCGCTGAAGTTCATCAGACATCGAGCCCAACATATAATATCTGGTCTTGTTATCTTTATCTGTCCACTTATCCAGAGATGTTCTCTATTCAGCGGATGGACGGACTGGTAAGGTGGGAGGGTTCCTGGTCCAATACATGAGTTAACTTCTCATAATCCAAAATAATTTTGAAGTTTTGGAGCCAATCCTTATAATTGGATCCGGTCAGTCTATGGGTGTCCAGGATTCGTGCTAATGGGTTGGATGCAGATATTTTTCTATAGAGAGTCAAAGTTTTAGTTAGATATTATAATTAAGACTTAATCAATTTATTTAAAAATTTTATTTTTAAATAAATTAGCTCCCACTATTTTCTCAAATTTCTACACTCCCTCTATAGAGATGCAAAAATCTTAATGATTAATGATTTCTAGTGGGTGGTGTGGTCCCACCAACTGACTCATCACCTCACCTAATAGTTATTGATGATGGATTAGCCAATGAGTGAACAACTCTTGTTCAATGATTCTTCAATCATGGTGTACCCAAACTTGATCTCTAATTCATGAATCTCATCGTGCCCGAAATATTGATCCACTCCTTAGTTAAGTCAGACCCACCATTTGAATAGATTGGATTTCTAATTAAGTCTCTCACCGTATCCAAAATATTAAGCCTAATCCATCCTCCAGCCCATAGCATTCGATGCCTAATAGACATGGTTGCATCTTTTCGATGCAATTGAGGTACTGTAACCAGTCGAGAACAATCAACCTCGAGAAGGAACCGCACATCTACAATGGTGGAAGTCCTTAGACTTAATCTTTTCTTAGGGAGATTTGATTTAGGTCTCATTAAACTAGACTTGATATAGTCATAACCATTATGACTAACTTAGTGGCATGGGTTAGCTCGGATTATTGACTACCTCAGATAAGAACTGAGCCAACAAACATGGCTAGGTTAGTGAGACCAGTGGAAGGGATATGCCATTAACTCGACAGGAATGCTTTCGAGTCGAGTAGCTCCTAATTAAAAATCAGCCGGTCGTATCTACCAGACTTACCTTAGACACCAAATTATTGAGCCAAAACCAATCGGGTTAGCCTACAATCTAGACTCTTAACCACTGAGCCTAATTAGGTCTTAGCTTGATCGATCACTCATGTGACTCGATCTTGATCCAGACTTAATCCTATTAGGCTGGTCAATTTAAGCATTGTTGATTTCATCTAACTAACTCTTGATTCGGTTTGATCAACCGCTTAGATCTAATTAAGCTACCCAAGCCTGAACCCAAATTTATGAATTTATCTTAGATTTGAAATTCTAAATTTTAGACCTAATTAATATTTCATAATCTTAATTTTTAATTATGTTTAGGGTTCATAAACAAAACACGTAAATAAAATCATAGGATTTCAGGATCTAGGATTTTGCAGAAAGTAAGTTCTTCATTTCTGATTAAGGACGAACGTGCAGCACCACTACACATCATAAGAACACCCCATCGAATGGGAGGAGAGGACATTTAAATTCTACTTTGTTCTTATGATCAGAAATATAAATCTACAAAACTAGTTAGAACTACATCATATATCTCATATATATAATTTGATCTAACTTAATACATATTTTGTATACATCTCATGTATCATGCATGCATATTTTTTAGATCTAAATTATCTCATAATTATCTAAAAATTCAAATTTAAATTGATCACTCTAATCTAGAGAATTATGTAGAACTATTCTACAACTAGTCTAGACATGCAATCATCATATCTCATATGATCTAAAAATTAAATTAAATTATTTTATTTTTTTAGATCTTATTATAATATTTATAATTATTAAAAAATAAAAAATAAATAGATCTAAAATTATAATTTAATTAAAATAAATCATGATCATGCAAGACTACATATAGAACTATTCTATTTTACAACTAGTCATGCATATTGTAGAACTTAGATCTATTTTATTTAATTTTAAT
Source organism: Cocos nucifera (assembly GCA_006176705.1). Taxonomy (NCBI): domain Eukaryota; kingdom Viridiplantae; phylum Streptophyta; class Magnoliopsida; order Arecales; family Arecaceae; genus Cocos; species Cocos nucifera. The sequence goes on along the minus strand of QRFJ01002146.1, from coordinate 69,226 downwards.
TTTTTCTAATTTCAGATCTAATCACATGTCATGTGATATCTAAAATCACCTAATTTTTAGATCTAAATAATTTAGAGAACCTGGCTCTGATACCAGTTGAAGGAGAAATTCTGATTTTTTGGATCAAGTTCATTCAGATCTAATTGGATCAAGTTCGTTCAGATCTAATCGGATCAAGAGAGATATTTTAAAAATTTCTCTCAAGCATCCATATTAGATCTGAGATATTTCAGATTTGATTTTATAGATCTAATAAAATAAAAATAAATTAAATTAAATCTAATTTAATTTAAATCTTGATGTGGATAATCCGATTACCCTTTGATGATCCTATTGATTGCCTGAGGTTTTGGATCTAGCCACGCAAGCGCCTGGCCTCTACCGATATCTACTTAGACTAGATCTAGAGATCTTCTCCTTCTTTATCACTTCTCCAGAAATTAGATCTACATCTGATTTGGAAAATCTTCAAAACTTCTTCTGAAGATTAGCAGTCATCTCTGCAGCAGTGTTGCCTTCTTCCTTTCTCGTCAGTATTTTCTTATCTAGATCGCACCAAACTGGAGCCCAACTTTCCTTGGGCATGGAGAGGAGAGAGAGGATTAGAAGATGACATGGAGGAGGGAGAGGGGCAGCCTTGGGGTGTGGGCTAAGAGGAACTCACTCAAAATTGGGTGCAGATAGGGTTTATTTATAGACCTTGCTGCGCTATGCAGTGCCACATCATCCTGGCCAATCGCATTGCTTCATGCAATCAGATCTAAATTTGATTAGTGGAATGACATCACCTAATCCAATCAGATGAGAGCCCCATAAATTCATCCTTAGATGGCACCTAAGACTGGTCAAAGTCTATAGGTAAGGGTCACCTAAGTTGAATCTAAGAAGCAACCTAGAGTCCCATCCGTATGGGACTCCAGGCATCCCTATCCATGGGCGCATGCCATCTTAGGCATGCACCCCCTCCTTTCCAAATTTCAATAAGGGGACAAGCCTCTATCTGCTCTCCAATAAGTGCATGATACATGGGCAGATGTCAAGGGTCAAAGGACATGAATTAGCAGGTGACGAAAAATGGTAGATGTTGTCTCATATTTATCTTATAAATTAAGACAACCCTTTTCTGACCTGGGCAAACTTCAGTCAGACTAAATAAAGATACCTGAGTGAGCACAAATATATTTGGCTCAGTCAAGATAACTTTTAATGATAATAAAAGGAGAACGTTAGGTTCAATCGTGTGCTAGTACGATTTTCTTGAACCTAATTGAATCTAATTCAAATCAATTGAACTAGGTAAGTCCAATTGATGATATCCAGATCCAAATCCTTATTTGTGTGACTCAGTTAGGTTCAGTTCTATATGGTAATGAGATATGTCACGATCTCCATCATCGAAAATTCTTTCGATGGATCAGAACTCTTCTGATTCAGACAACTGGAATGATCGATCATCTAAATCATTCTAATTGCTCCTAAAATCCACCAATGACACTTAGCAGTATATGATGGCAACCCATCAAAATTGAAAATGAACCACTCGGGGCAACTACTTGTGTGATTAAGTTCTTCTATCTTGAGCTCCGATCAGATTAGGGTTAAGGTGAACTCGTCAAACCCTAATTTCTATCATATGATTTAATCATTCGATTCAAGTTCGATGTGAAAATCTTAATACAAACTCTTTTCTATTATTTCACTCTCTGCCATGGCCATGGGCTTATGGACTTAATTCTCATGATCATCATAGGGCTGCTCCTCATCCATCGAGGTAGATAGATTCCCTTTTGGTGCAATCCAATTTCTATAATTAACATGGTATAGCCAACATACACCTCAGGGTTTTGAATGGCTAGGAGATCGAGTCATGGTGTAGTCAAACTATAACACCCTTAAGGTGAACTACCAAGGCACCTCAGGTCAAAGAACTAGATACACTACTGTAGCTTCGAGTCAGTCATCGACGAGAAGATAGACTTTCTTATGACTGCTTGAGGTGGTCACGCTCAGTGCCCTCGTTCTCTAACGAGTACCTATACTCTCACTCTGATGTCTCTATACCGTAGACTCAAGACTCATCTACTATAAAGAAGCGATTGTACACTAACCTTCCAGATCAATCACCATCCTCATGACGATCGTACAGTTAGGAGCATTTTATGAGTTAATTAATAAAAATTCATGTCTTAAATTTTCAACTCTTGAAAATATGAATTATCATTACCATTAACTCAAGGGATGTATCACAGACACTAAATACACATTTATGATAGAAAATAACTTATTTTATTATTTATAGTCAAAATTATAATTTTGCCCCTAGAAGTGTATTACAATTGTCAGCCAATTATGGCTTCTAAGGCACACATATCTAACAAGTAGAGTAAATAAAATTGGGCTATAAGCAAAATTGAAGTAAAATTGACAAAAAAAAAAAGTAAGTTAAAGTATTTTGATTTTGCAAATAAACTAAATGTCTAACTATAAGTAATTTGCTTCTACATGCTTTATTTTTGTTTATGCTTAAATATTTTATCATCATCAAAAAAAAGAAGATTGTTGCTCCAAAAATTGATTTTGATGATTACAAAGCATTTGAGGAGATTATTAATGAATTTGATGATTACAAAGTATTTCATGAGCAAAATCATAATTTTATCAAATTTTGATCTAGGAGCCTCAGGAGCAAGTATAGAAGATTTCTGATTATTTAGAGGTAGTCCCATGATTTTTGGATGCATATTTTGGGAGAAAATCAAGTTTGAAGCAAAAAGGGTCAACCCCTAGGTCTACCCCTACTGAAATGGGCTATTTGGCACGCTGTCTCTATGCCGAGGGTCGATCCTAGGATCGACCTCTGTTGTTCCAAAGGTGAAAAATATAGAACGATTGATTTTTTGAATTCTATCTTAGAGGTTAACCTCGAGGTTGACCCCTATTCCAGAGGTCAACCTCTATGATGGAAAATCTTCTGCAATGGCTAGTTTGATCCCATTTTGGTAGCTTTTAATACTTTCTTTAAGATCTCCAACAGCTACAAATCCTGCCTAGGATTCTCTCCTCTATCCATTGAAGATTTAACAGGCTATAAAAAGGAAAAAAATATAAGAGATTAATAACATTCAATTTAGCCCTAAGCAAAAGTCATCTTCAAGCAAAGAGCTTTCGTTTCAAGTTCACTATCCTCTCAAGAGCTCATTCAAGTCTCCAACAATCTTGAGAAAAATTAGAAAAGCTTCCTACATTATTGTGTAAAGCATTCATAAGATTTTATTTGCTTATTAAGGGATCTAAACTTGTATTTGATTGTCATTAACTCTTATACTCTACTTTATTGTTTTGATTCAAGTTTTAGGGGGATTCCAAAACTTGGGAGGGTTGATCCAAGCCTTAAATTGGAGTGTATTAGATTGGCTTGTACTCGAGAAATTAGTGTGCTAGCTTAGGATAGCTAGGGTCAGAGGTAGCGATGCTGTATTCTGGTTGAATATATTTAGTGGTTTTGAATTCCCATGTAGGGGCTTGAAAAGTGGATGTAGGTGCAAGAAAAGCACCAAACCATTATAAATCTTGCTTATTTATGGTGTGCTTGCTATCTTTTTTTCTTAGTTTGTTAAATTCTTTCTCTCAAGCCTTTTATATTTTCATCTAATCTAAATCACTTTACACACACGATTTGCATATCATCATTCAATCTTGATATCTTTAAATTAGCTTTAAAATTTTAAAAACTCAATTCACCCCCCCATCTTAGGTTGTATAGCTGGGCAACAAAGACTATGTACAAAAAGAAGAATGAACGTAGTCCTAAGAAGGATCAAATTCCTCAGACTTTGGACTGCCAGCCCCTGCCATCACTAAAGACTACTTCAAACCATAGATTTCTTCCTCAAGCTTCTTTCTCTTTAGCAAGCTATCACGAAATAATTGATTAGCCCTTCAGCAATCATCTTCCGACTCGTGTAGTCTCTTCCTTAAAACTGTTGATTTGGCCTTCGCATCTTTGATAGCCTTTTGCTCATAGGTTAGTTGGATCTTCAACTACTATAGTCCAACCTTATCCATCCCATATGTCTCAGAGAGCTCACATAAGGTCTTCCTCAAAGAGGCAATTTGCTCCGATTCTTTGCTTGCACTGTCTTATTGACTGTCGGCTAACTGCTTTTGGAGATGGATCACCTCACATTAGTGACTCTAAGCCTCTATTCAAGTTGAAAATTTTTCTTCATCCAACCGAATCTATAATCATCGTATGCACTTTCGGCATCATGAGGCTACTTCTAAAGGTTGGAGAATTTCTTCAACCAATTCTAACCATATTGCACCTTGTCAGAGGACCACAATAAGCTCCCTTCCGATAGTTAAATCTTCTCTCTTGCCGCATTAAGCTAGACCTCGAGGGACCTAACTTTTGAGATCAACATCCAAGATTTATCACTAGCTTGCTTTTTGATCTCTTCGAGTTCTACTTCAAAATTTCTTTTCTTTTTAATATGGTCCATGAAATCCTTTTTATATGCTTGACGGAGGCAAGTGATCTCGATCGTAATCTTTGAATAATTTTTCCTCAATTTTTAAAGTTCATCTTTGACTTTCTTTAATTTTTCTTAATATGATGAATGATAAGTACCATAAATTCATTAATAAAAGTATTGATTTATTAATTAATTTATATTTATTTTTAAGAATTAATAATCAATTTATATATATTTTTAAAAAAATAATATTATTATTAATTAAAAAAATAAAAATAAAATATTATTATCAATAAAAAGAGCTTAATTTTTTGGTCAGAATAAAATAAATTTTGGGCAAACCGAAGCTAAAATAGATCAGATATGATTTTCAAAGAAAAAAGTTAAAAAAATATTTTGGCTTAGCTGGCTTGTCCAACCAAGCCGGCGTGCCCAGCCAAGCTAATGCATTCAGCTCAGTCGGCGCATCCCAACTTAGCTAGTACACCATCCAAGCTAGCTTAGCCATAGAAGCCATCCACCAATCCATGATGCAGACGTGGACCACCAGCTCAGCAAAATTCATCCAATTCGAGCATGCCACCTGATGGACCAAGACCACTAAAGGATTTACAAAAAAATCATCATGGTGTACAGAAGCAAAATGATAATTTCATAGGCCAAGCTGCATGTTGATTGGTTGTGGTCTTGGTACACTCGATCTACACGATCCAAGGCTACAGGAATTGCACGATCGTGTGGTCTAGGTTGTTTGCGGTTTAGATCTAATGGCAGGGAGTTATCCTATTTTGATTTGAATTCAGCCACCTCCCTATGCACAATCCAATTGCTCTGAATGCTCCAATGCTTGATCCAATGGTGGGATTTCTTGCAAAACCAGATCCAATGACTGTTGTTTATTCCTATTTTGATTTGATTTTAGACAATGATCAGAGCATGATCCAACGGCCGCACATGCTCCAGATGATGATCAGACAGCCCTGGAAGCTGTCGGCGGCAATCAAACATCCAAAACAAGATTCGACAACTAGATTTTCATCATCAGCCATGATCCAACAGTCCAAATTAATATTGAGTGGATCTAGCTTTTAAAACTCTATTTTTGATGATTTTAGGACCATTTGATCCAGATTTGATGGTCAAACATCATCAAAACCTATAAGATGCATCCAAGGGCTATTTTAATCTAATTTGCACTAGGATTTCACTATTTTTACCAATCAAAACTTTCCTTAGTCCTATATTGCCCAGCAACAAATACTCCAGCCCTTCTAACTCTATTTAAAGAACTTTAGGCCTACAAAATCAATTATCTTCGATCATAGAAAAGCTATGATCCAAGGTGGGAGCCATGCTTGGGTTAGAGGCTACTTCAAGGCAATGGATGCTGTGAAGAAGAGCTATCTCCTACACCATCTTTATGCCGACGTTGATTCAAGATCAAGATCAACTTATTTTAATTTTTGTTTTCTTTTTCTTTTCTTTTTAAATTTCATGCATTTAAATTCTAAACTTTTAATTAATGTAAATTTTAATTTCCAACTATTTAAATTTATGATTTTAATTTTTAATTATAATTTAAATTTTAGTTCTTTATTTTAATTATACTTTATTTCATTGTAAGTAGATGCTAAGATCTAACTAGTAGATCTTAGAATCAAGTTTAATTTTCTACATCTTTTAATTTCTATTTTTTATGTATAATTTTATTTTTTGATTTTAAATATATTTTAAAAATATTTTTTTATAAAAATCAAAGATTTTAAAACTAAAATGCTACTTTCTCTATAGATTCGACCTGACTGACTGCTTTCTATCTATTTTTAATTATTTTAAAAAGTTAAAATTAGATTGATAAACATGATGTCCTAAGGACAACATCATGCTCTTATCAAATTTTTGGCATCGTTGCCGGAGAGGGCATGAGTATTAATTTTTTTTAATTTTTTGATTTTTTTAATAAATTAATTATAAATAAATTTTTAATTTCTTTAATTTTCTATAAATAGTGCTTACTAACTTTTTCTTATTTATTTTATGGATAAAAAAATAAAAATAAAAAGATTAGGGCAAGGATGAAGCCTCCAATCTTATTTGGTAAGATCAATCCTAAACCATAAATTTTTTTATTATTTATTTTATTTTTAAATTAATTAAAAAATATTCACTTAAATCTAATTAAAAGCTTCATGACAAGATTAGAAATCTTAATTATTTAGAGCATCCATCATATTAGATTTAGTTTTATTTTTATTTTTTTTTGGTGATCACTAGAGACAAGGTAAGCTTCTAAAGTTCAATTAGTTTCATACATTTAATTTAGTTGCATAGAACCCCTTGTCTGAAAGTGATTGTGTATATGCATCTTTAAATCAACTTAATGGCACAATCCAATTAATCAAGATAAGGTGGGGATTTGATCATCCTTTCTTAACCCACAAACAACCAACCAACATCCTACATTGACCTAAGCTTTTAATTTTAAAATCAATTAGACATCGGTCCTATAAACTTGAGCTCATTAGGACAAGAAATCCTAAGAGTTGGATCGAATTAGGATTAGTCAGTTTGACTGATTTCTAAGGCAAGTGATTTAGGGATGACTGGACCCAAAGGATAGTGGTTTATAATTGATTTTATTGACTTATCTGATCAAGCATAATTAATATCTAAGGTAAGCAATAAGAGGACTCCCACCAATATTATACTTACTTGGCTAGTTGAGTGACTGATCTTACACTTAGAGGACTTGTAGGTGACCTTGATAGTTAGAAGCTATCTAAATCTAGGACAACACTTAGTTTAGATTATTTGCCTAACTTGATTGCTAACCAACATTAAACCTAATTAAAACTAATCTTCTCTCTTTTTTTTAGCTCTAGGACTCCTTAAAACCTCTTCTTTAGTACACTTCTTTCTTTCTTCTTCTTTTCTCCTCCTCTTTCAAAAAAATAAATTAAAAATAATAAAAAAATTAATATTTAATAATAAAAATAATTAAAAATTAAAATAAATAAAAATTATAATAAAATAATTAAATAAAATAAATAAAATAATAATAAAATAATAAAAATTATTAAAAATTATTAATTTTTTTAAATAATATAATAATATAAATAATAAATAATAAAAAATTCTAAAATTTTTAAAAACTCTTAGAAATAAAATAATAATATAAAAATTATAAAAATTATAAAAAAATATAAAATAATAAAATAATAAAATAATAAAAAATCTAAAAAATTTTGAACCACATGTTAGGATTATGCTAGTATATACATGATAGAAAATTATTTTACCTGATCTAGTTGAATCCAATGATAAAATTGAATGGCTGAATCATATTAAATCCAATAGTTAAATGACTGAAAATTTTAGAAAACTACCTAAGTAGATGAAGAAATACTTTACTTCTTCCATCTATAATCCATCAACTTGTATCCAGTTACCTAATATCCATGCTACCCACTATGAGATCAAGCTGACTACAATCTAGATGCTTCCATCCTTCTATGGGAACACCAATGAAGACCCTTATAAGCATTTGGATTAATTTTTAAATGTTTGCTCTATGGTGAGGATTTAAAATTTAACTAATGATGTCCTTAGACTAATTCTATTCTCCTTTTCATTAAAAGATAAAGCCAAGTACTGGCTTGGCACAATAGGAAGATCAATTAAAACTTGGGCTAAATTACAAAATAAATTTTTTAAGAAATTTTATCACATAGGTTGAATCAAAAACATGAGGCAAGCTATCACTGGATTTGCTTAGCTTTTAGGAGAACAAATTCACGAGTTATGGGAGAGACTTAAGAAACTTATTAGAAAATGCCCACATCATGGTCTGTCTAAGTGGCAAATCATTCAAAGTTTTTATGAGGGTTTTGGAGCCTAGTATAAACAAATGATAGATACATCTTATGGAGGTGCATTTATGAACAAAAGTGAGGACGAAGCCTATGCTTTATTTGAAATCCTAAGTGAAAACTCAATCAACCATGCTTCGTTATCCTTCTATTAAAAGTAGGCAGAAATCTATGATCCAAAATCTAGTTCTAAGACTGATTTGAATTTGATAAATAAAGTGGACCTACTTATCCAAAAATTAGATCAACTCCTAATCTTAGGGCAACAAACTCCTACATAAAACACATCATCCTCTAATTACCAAAAGATTTGTTCCATTTGTGCTAGTCCAACCCATCATGTGAGTGAATGTCCTATGGCAGCATAATTTTCATCTTTTATCCAAGAATAAGTTCAAGCTGCACAAGGCTACTCCAAGCCAATTAATGACCATTTTTTAAATTCATATCACCCAGATTAGAGGAACAACTCTAATTTTTATTAGATACCCCAATAGACTTAGGCTCAGATCCAAATTTCATCTGTTTATCAAAATAGACCCCAATATCAAAATTATACTTATAATAATGGTCAGCCTAGTCGGTCCACTGAACCATCATATTATAATCAGCCATCATACCCACCTCTTCAATAGACCAATCTAGCTAATGATAGATTTAATCAACTTCAACAATAGATTCTGAATCAATATCCATCACTAGGCTAGAAGCACAAATAGGATAATTAGCTGGGTCTAATATGAGAAGAGAACTAGGTCAACTATCGAGCCAACTGATTCATATAAACAATCCACCAATTGTCCACCAACCACCTGGACATAATTATCAATATAATGTTCTACCTAAGAATCTCTAATTAAAGAATATCAAAGTAATTTTTGAACTTAAAAGTTATACGATTCTTATGGACGCGTACCAAGATCAGATGAGCGAGGCTAGTATTGATGCTAGCCAAAATAAAAATAAAGAAAAAGAGGTTAGTACTGAAGCAAACCACATAGAAGAACTTGAGCCCAGAACTAGTATTGATGCTTGTTTCAATTTAAATGAGATAGACAAAGGAAGGAAGAGAATAGATGATTTATCCAAGACATATGAACCTGAAGTCCTACTCCCTTCAACTCTAGAAGCTGATTCTTCTTATAAAGAGCAAGAGATATGTAATGAAGTGTCAATAGAGTTATTTAATCAAGATCATATTAATTTAGCTCCATAATTAAACCCATCTTTTGTCACCCTTCTAGTACCCACTATATCAAACTCAACTCCCAATACAAAAGCTCAATTCATGAGCATTTTAGAAGGATAAATAGGAGAAATTCTTGAAAAATAAGGGTCAGAGAATGGGGTCACAAACTATGTTCCCATAATTAACAACCAATATATCAATAAAGGGATAATAAACTATCTTCCTAAGATTGGTAATCCAAAATCATTGAAATTTATCAATCCAGTATTTGATACGAGATAGATAAGCTGCCCTGTGTCTGCTAAAGATGGTAAACTTAGCACTTGTTGGGAGGCAATCTAATATTTACTTTTCTTTCATTTAATTTATCTTTTTAGTTGATTCTTTTTAGGTCATTTTGAATAAGTTGGAGGAAGAGTAAAATTTTCAAAGGTATGTGCTGGACCATATATATATTGAGTCAGATGTATTCTTTTCTTTTTTTTATTACATCCTTTATTTTTTTCATTGAGGATAATATCGATTAAGTTGGAGGAGAGAATAGTAAAAATTTTAAAATTTTTAAAATCCTCGAATAAGTTAGTATTTAGCATTTAGACACCCAGTTATACTTAAGAATCGAGTTGAACTAAGCATTTTTTTTTAAAAAATTGATGAACATATCAGAGAATTTATGAGATATTGAGGGATCAAGTATTAAAAAAACCTAATAAAGAGTTAAGTCTAGAACATGAATAATTTTTCTTGGAGCATTTCTAGTTTTTTCTACCAACATCAAAAGAAGAGTCTACCTTTTATGAACTTCTATAGGATAACTATACGTTTCTTCATACAATAAAAAAATATTAAAATAAAATAGTTTTCAAATATTTCTCATTGAGTAATCGAGCCTCTTTGCCTAAGCAAGCATTGAGTTTCATGTCAAAAGATGGAAAAGATGAAGAAGCTAGTTTTAACTCGTAGCCTATTTGATTTGAGCTAGTAAGCCTAAGGGATATTTTATATCTAATATCCTAAAATCAACTAGTTTGGAAGTCATTGGCCTAAGACTCACTACATGGATCAAACAGAAAGCTTAAGAAGTTAAGGCATTCAATAGTGGTACAATGTTAAAAAAAAAATATATTGATTTTCATCAAGTAACCGAGTCCCATTGCCTATGTAAGCAATGATATTTGCATCATAAAGTAGACAATGTGAATAAAAAATTAATAAATAAAGGATGGAAGTAGCAATACACTTGTCCATATGAAAGTTTAGATAATTCAGAGATAAAGATAGAGATAACTTAGAAAAAAATTAAAAAAATTTAATATTCTTCAATTATTTTTAATGTTGATAAGTACTAATATTCTAATAACATATCTTACTTATGCTCTACTAAATATTAATGGCCATTTTGAAATTGCTTCGATGAAATTTGAAACTCTAAAGTTAAAAGGTATCTAAAACTAAATTCTTTCTTTATTCGAGGATGAGAAAAGCTTAAGTTGGAAGGTGTGATAAGTATCATAAACTCAGCAATAAAAAAAATAATTTATTAATTAATTTATTTTTATTTTTAAGAATTAATAATTAATTTATATATATTTTTTAAAAAAATTAATATTTTTATTGATTAAAAAATTAATTAAAAATAATAAAATAAAAAATAAACTATTAATATCAATAAAAAGAGCTTATTTTTTTAGTCACAATAAAATAAATTTGGAACAAAATAGAGCTAAAAAAGATTTGATATGAATTTTCAAAAAAAAATAAAAAAATATTTTGGCTCAATCGGCTCATCCAGCCAAGCCGGCACGCCTAGCCAAGCTAATAAATTTAGCTCAGCCAATGCATCCTAGTTCAGTCGGTACACCATTCAAGCTGGCTTAGCTAGAGAAACTGCCCGCCAATCCACGATCTAGGCATGGACCACCAGCAAAATTCGCCCAATCAGAGCATGCCACATGGTGGACCAAGATCGCTAAAGGGTTTAATAAAAATTCATCATAGCATACAAGGGCAAAATGGTAATTTTACAAGCCAAGCTACACGTTGATTAATTACGGTCTGTAGTACGCTCGGTCTACATGGTCCATAGCTACAGGAATTGCGCGATCGTGCAGTCCAGGTTGTTTGTGGTTTAGATCCAACGGTAAGGAGTTAATCCTATTTTGATTTCAATTCAGCCACCTCCCTACTTGTAATCCAATGGCTCTGAATGCACCAATGCTTGATCCAACAATCGAATTTCTTCCAAAATAAGATCCAACAGTTGCCATTTATTCCTATTTTGATTTGGTTTCAAATGGAGATCAAAGCATGATCCGATAGCCACACATGTTCCAGATGATGATTGAATGACCTTGAAAGCTCTCGATGGCAATCAAACACCCAGAATAAGATTTGATGGCCAAATTTTCATCATCAGGTGTGATCCAACGGTCCAAATTAATTTTGAGTGGATCTGGACTTTTAAAACTCCATTTTTGATGATTTGAGACCGTTTGATCCAGATTTGATGCCCAGACTTCTCCAAAACCTACAAGATACATCCAGGAGCTATTTTAATCCAATTTTTCCTAGAATTTCACTATTCTTGCCAATCAAAACTCTTCTTAGTCCTATATTACCCAGCAACAAATACTCCAGCACTTCTAACTCTATTTAAAGGACTCTAGGTCTCCAAAATCAATTATCTTCGATCATGGAAAAGCTACGGTCCAAGGTGGGAGTCATACTTAGATTAGAGGCTACTTCAAGACAATGAGTGCTATAAAAAAGAGCTATCTCCTATGCCATCTTCATGTCGATATTGATTTAAGATCAAAATTAGCTTGTTTTAATTTTTATTTTTTTTTCTTTTCTTTTTAAATTTCATGTATTTAAATTCTGACCTTTTAATTAATATAAATTTTAATTTTTAGCTATATTATTTTATTCTTTTTATTTTTAATTATAATTTAAATTCTTATTTTTTATTTTAATTGCTTTTTATTTCAGTGCATGCAGATGCTAAGATCTAACTAGATCTTAGTATCAAGTTTAATTTTTTGTACCTTTTAATTTCTATTTTTTATTTAAAATTTTATTTTTTGACTTCAAATCTATTTAAAAAAAAAAATTTTATAAAAATTGAAGATTTAAAAACTAAAACACTACTTTCTCTATGGATTCAACCCAACTCACTACTTTCTATCTATTTTTAATTATTTTAAGAAGTCAGAATTAAACTGATAAACATGGTGTCCTAACAATAACATCATGCTCTTATCAATGAACTTTCTTTTCTAAATACCTAACATGAGTTTTCAAGGAGATACCCTAAGGTAGAGAATCAGCTTCGATAGGAGACTACATTTAGTGCATAAAAACATCACAACATGATGACATTATGAAAAAGAAACTTATTTTTATTAATCAAGATATTTTTTGATGCAGAAAAAGGTATGGATAAGAAGAAAAGGATAAATTGTACAATGTCGATGATTTTTGACCTCGGGAGGCATGACGGTGGATGAGGTTGGAGCATTCTCTACAACCTCAGGCTTCGGAGCAAGCTCAAGAGCCGTGGCAGTGGGTTCGGAGGATTCGGGGCCAGGTTCGATAATTGGGGAGGTAGCACTAGTGTTGGATGGACCTGCTTCATCGCCGAGCTCCTTCGTCAAAAAATTGAGATCCATGTTCGGAAACTTTTTTGCGATCCTCCCCATGCAGATCTCAAATTCCTTCAAAAAGGCCTCTTGGGCGAAGATAATCTTGATATCCTCCATTGCCATGCAGGACTTGAAGGCTTCAACGGCCCTCTCTCTCTTGGCGCCGACCTCCTCCTTTACTCTCTTGCTCTTGTCCTCCTCGAGGGTCAAAGTAGCCTTCAGTCCTACTGACGCTTGTTCTTTCCTCAGTAGCACTTTTTGAAGGTGCTCGATCTTAATAGATTGGACTTTCAAAGCTACCTTCAAATGGTTGACCTCGGCCTGAACACTCTTCATCTACTTGGGTTTCCTGAAGGGCTCTTGAAACCTCGGCTTGGTAGAGACTTGTCACTTCTAAGTGAGTGTACAAGTAGTGCCCTAATTGCAGAAGAAAGAAAAAAGCAGATCATGGCTTCAAGGTATATTGGCATTCAATCAAGCTTAGGAGAGACCGATTACCTCGAGGAAGGCAACAAAAGAATGAACCATCTTCTTGATGATATGTGAGAGGACACTTTCCTCCATCAAAGAATGAACGACCTCCCAGTCACCCAAAAACCCTACTCCTGATCGGAGCTCTCGCCACCAGAGCCTCTGACCTTCTTGGCAATGGCCTTCTTCTTCTTCTTCTTCTTCTTCTCTACTACTTCCTGCTCAGGAGGTGTGGGGATGACGATTTCACCGGGAAAGGTCAGGTTTGGTGCGGTCGTGGTAGTTTCTAGATCAAGAGCAGCTTGGGTCGGCATGGTCGAGCTCATTTCTTCGACACGAGCCCTTTTCGATGACTCCCCTGCAGGACCGCCCTTCCTCTTGAGGATCTAGATTCCCTGTGACAGATGATTCACACTACAATAGAAATAGGTTTTAGCAGTGGTTTTTATTATCTTTAGTGGCGATTATAATTGCCGCTAAACGGTTTATCGATTAAAGGCATTATGCCACCTAAGGCAGCGTTGGAAAAGATTTTATTGGTGATTAATGGGAGTATTGGTAAAGGCCTTTTAATTGCCATAAAAGGTCAGCACTTTTAACGGCAAATGTTTGTAGCATTTATTTTTAACGTGATAGAATATTCGGTAGATGAGGGTTGAAAAATCTATTGCGGCAATTATAATTGCCAAGAAAGCAAGGACTTTTAGCGGCAAATATTTATGGCATTTATTTTATTATAATAGATCATTTGGCTGATGAGAATCGAAAAATCTATTGCAGTAATTACAATCATCGAAAAAGCCCGGACTTTTAGTGGCAAATATTTATGGCATTTTTTTTTTCCCATAATAGATCATTCGACATATGAGAGTTGGAAAACCTGTTATGGCAATTACAATCACTGGGAAAGATTTTAAATTTTCAACCATATGACCCCACCAATGAATGGTTACAATCTATATTAGATAATTATAATTGTCGAACACAAATTTTCAATTACAATCTATATATAACTCTTCTAAGGCCACTAATTTGTTGTATCACTACCTTCATGCCAATTAAATTCTTACATCAAATTCATGGTGCAACAAGATTTTCATGAATCCACTGATTGTATGGTGCATGTTTACTACTAGAGTTAATCCACAAGACAAAAAAGGTAGTCATCCAAAGATTTTGCAAAAGCAATCCGCATTCTTGTCATTACGTAATAGTGAAGTACTTAGCCTTCATACATCTCATTTGTAATAAAATCTAAAAGCAAGACCATGCCCATGGTGCAACATGTACATATACATATGCCAAAGGTCCAAATACATTTGATAGTTCATCTTTCCTGTATTCAATTATCAGTAACTTGGGACATGGATCTTAATACTAAAATAAAAAGTTGATGCATGTTAACTGTCTACCATTCTCTCCGATCATTCTCGTGATAAGTGTGTACGAATCCTACAATGGAATGGTCAAGCAATTGAAAAGAGAATAGAAAATAGAAAAATTAAAGCAAATAGAATATGTTGTCCTTCTTATCAATTCCCTAAAAATATATTGCAGCATCAGTTCAAGTAATTTGATCTATGACACA
The DNA here is from genome assembly GCA_006176705.1 of Cocos nucifera. Classification (NCBI taxonomy): domain Eukaryota; kingdom Viridiplantae; phylum Streptophyta; class Magnoliopsida; order Arecales; family Arecaceae; genus Cocos; species Cocos nucifera. The sequence continues at coordinate 53,993 of QRFJ01002146.1, read as the reverse complement.
GCATGTGTAATAATTAATAAAGAGATCTAGTAGCCATACAAACACATAGGAGTAAGATGAAAAATAATAAACATAAAGATTGATTAATTGATGTATGTTTGTTATTTGTCATTAGCAGTCCAAAATAGTTTCAAATGTCTTTTGGGGGAAAGGAACTGCAACAGAAACACATGCAGTTTTTATGTGGCTCAGGAAATACACACTTATGAAGCATGATGCCGACAATGTTAAAAGCTATATCAAGTTGAATTCTAGCTGAATTCTGAGATATAGACTCCAAATGCAACTATTGTGGCTCAGCATTACTTGTTAACACAGTTCAGCCAATAGAGATGTAGAGAAATACCAAGTTAAGCAAATAGCACTTCATTACTCCAAATGCTCAGAACTATTTATCGTGGTGGTTTGTGGGACACCATCAGCAAACGGCTGTGTTTTGAAAACTGGCACAAAATTTTTAAGCATGGACCTACAATCTACGTTGCTCTGTCAAATCTTGTACTTTATTTTTGCCAATATATAGCATCAAAATAGGCATCACTATTTTGATGGGATGCAATAACAAAGACCAAAAAAGATGTACCAAGGATAAAGACATTATTGGATGCGACATGCAGAGGGGAAAAAGAAATCTGATTCCAAACCAGATGTGAATGGAATGTTATTTTATTTCTCAGTTTCCAAGGATATATGTGCCGTATGTTAAGTCACTAGAGACCATCATAAACAAATTTGGACTGATGATTGGAAGGGAGGTTCATGTTAGAAGAAGCTTGCATTAGAATCAAGAAGGTTTTTCCCAGTGCCAAATCCCCTTAGTTTGCAAAATGGATGATACAATGGGTTGTAAGTAGGATATTGAGACAGGACTAAGTGATATGCTGTTTCAATAAACATTCGGCATTTAGAAAGGGAGCAACATACTGTAGAGCCACCAAACATAAACATAAACATGTTGTAGTTAAAAAGATTAAAAAGGCAAATGGTATAATCTTGCAGTCATGCTCTAAGAAACTATTCAAGAATCTCTAAATGCCTAATGAGTGGACCAGAAAAGATTAACATACGTAAAAAAAAATCATTACATACATCAAGTAATGATACTCACTCAAGTGAGGCATCTTCCATGCAAACAGAACGTATCTTAAGAAGTTAACATTAGTGACACACTTCTATGTTAGGGTGGATAACATTACAAATAATTTCAACGCCTTCAACAAAGCAATATAATTGACCATCTCATGAAAATAACGTGATGAGTTGAAAAATATAAAGCGTAATAATAAATATAAAGTTGTAATTGGAACTGCAGTTGATTTTTCATGCAATTCTAATTACAAGATTTAGACTCTTTCCTGCAGTTTGAAACTGCCTGCAACTGCAATTATAGGCTTCTAAACTACTATTTTGGGTGTTTTCAGTTTAAATTAAAATGTACAGCTAATTTCATCTGTACATTTTGAGATTTTTCTTGGCTGTTAATTTTATTGCAGGTGAGTTATGCTCTTGGAACTCTATACTATCTCTGTAATCCTTTGACTAAGAAAGAGATCTTGAAATCAGAAGTTATTGAAGTAATAAGAAAATATGCTGCAACTGAAGGTGTTATCGTGACTTTCAGCAACCTGGCCAATGTATTTTTGGACAAGCATGTAAACCAATGAAACTGACAAATGCTAATAGTAAGGTTGGTGTAATCCATCAGTTCTGATATTTCATGCTTAACACCTTTATTATTAAATTTTATATTTATTTACTTTGATATCTTCTAATTTTATGAACAACTTCTCTTATGTCTGGCAACTGCAGGCATAAACTTTAGACAGCAAAAGCAAGAAAGCAATATAAATAAATCGGGTAAATAGACAACCAACTCCAGCTAAATACTGCAGCATCAAAGCTGATCACCTCCTAAAGTTATAGATCTGAGGCAAAAGCTTTATAGAACACAAGCTATAAAGCAACAAGAAGACAAATCTAGTGAAAACACAACTAATTCCGGTTAGGTTCTGTTGACTTCTGAACAAAAAGCCTGCAAATAATAAACAGCCAAATGAAAAACAAAAGATACAGATACCTGAGTTTGCAGCATTAAAATTGCATGCATCAAGATGTTATGGATCAGCAATTAGAAGCCCATTAACAATAATGATCCAAAATGGAAGGAAGGCAAAAGATCCTTCAAGAATAAATTTCCTTGACGCACAACTAACATAGGCTGCATTGGTCTATTCACCATGCAATCATCCCATTCTTTTAAGTCCAGAAGAAGAATGAAGATCAAGCAATCCAGGCTTGAACAATAAGCCCTCCTATGCCCAGAACATTTAATCCAAAGCACATGAAGTGCAGCATCTATGGAGGCTCCAATAGTTTTACATCTTTAAATCCACTGGTCATGCATCTCAGGCACATTTCCGCAATATCAACATCTCTGCCTACAGTAAGCATTTCTCAATATCATGGGACTAGGATGACTTCTCAGTTCTCCCTTGACATATTTAACTCATCAAATGAAACCATCAATCAGTAAGAAACAAGATTATCACATGGGTCCTGAAACAACCAATTTTTTTTATGGTACAATAAATTGATCCTCCCTTGCCATAATCCAACATGGTGCATCATGAGAAGGAAATTATAATCAGGTTGATCTAATTTTACACGATTATTAAATAGGTTTGTTTTAGATTTAGAGTTCTGATTTATTTAACTCATTTTGATGTACTTAATAGTTGGATGGATCACGAAACTATCTATTTTAGTCCATTTAAGACATACTTAATCTATTTGAACCAACTCCATTTATTATTAAATTAGTTATACAGATTGAGTCAGGTCATATTCAATGCAAAAAGTTGGGTTAGATATGGACAACCTATTTATTTAAAATTGGTTGGACTCAAAAACAGCAGAGAGATAAAGTGGTTGCTACACAAAAAGATGGTATGATACAAGCATGACCATAAAATTAAAAACTAGTACAATATTGTTCATCTATAACATTTAACAATGAAAGATACTGTTCATCCTAACATCTAACAATGGAAGATTATCTTAATCTTAATTCCCAAAAAGAAAAGAATAAGGATCTCACATTGTTCAAACTTGAAACATCCTCAATTGTCCAGCATTTCTATCATTTTGATACTTTCTTCATTTAAAAAGTACAACCTAAATAAAATAGCAAAGAAAAATAAGTTAATACCAATATAAACATTTTTATTAATTACATGTAATCATCCATAAAGTATATCATACCAAACTTGAGTAATCAAATATTAAAATGAAGTCTTCTATCAAAAAAGTTTAGAATTCATTAAATATCCAAAGTTCTGAACATAAAACAAACGTTAAAAATAGTTAATGAGTAGTCATTAATACTAAAGTATAGTGTCATCTATTGAATTGTTTGAACCATTTTGATTCTTTGGCCTAACCAATGAGATCTCCAATGGATCTTGTCCATGCGAGCTCCTTGCCTTTCAATAACTCAATGCAGTTTCTTTCGTCCCCTTACAAATATTGGTTTTGGTTCATTTGATTTTTTATTTATTTTTTTAGATTACTAGTCTATACCTATTAAATTTAGACTGCCTTGAATATCATTGCTGAATCTTTATTGCTCTCCATTTAGGTTCCATTAAGCATTTTATAGTATTACTTATAAAATACCATGCTTTAACTTGACTTGGAAGTTGAGATATGGAAGGAATTAGAGTGGTGTAGCGTTGTCCTTGAATCCATTGTATATTCCCATGAGCACTAGAAGCATCTGGAACCTACTAAAAATGTAAAAAGAAAATCATTTTACTTGATTATTATTACACCAACAAATGATATAAAATTACAAAAAAGAAAAATATTACCTGTCTATTTTTTCTATCATTTGAACTTGAAGGCAAGTCTTCAGGATGCATGAACCTACTCATATATGATTTCATCAAAGCAAGATCAGCTTCTAGTTTTTCTTGCTTTGGTTTCATGACATTCATCTCCTTAAGATGAAGTTGTTGCATCACTTTCATGTCTTCTTGCAACTTATGCATCTAAACTCTTTCCTCTAATGGCATGCTACTTGAAGAAACTCCACTACCTTTACCCCACATCTTGAAGGGAGTTGAACCAAGTCCTAAACTACGTACTTGATCGGTTCTTTCTGCCCCCATCACTTGTGAGTATATATCACCATCCCAAGCAACATTGTCTCTAGATTCTTTGTCATTATGTTGATTGTTGCTTAGTTTTTCCTGCATCATCACCTATTTATAGAAAAGTGTTAGATATATGTGCCCTAGAAGCCAGAATTGGCTGATACTTGTAATACACTTCTAGGGGCAAAATTGTAATTTTGACTATAATTAATAAATGGGTTATTTTCTATCACACATGTGTATTTAGTGTCTGTGATACATCCTTTGAGTTAATGGTAATGATAATTCATATTTTCAAGAGTTGAAAATTTAAGACATGAATAATCATTATTAACTCATAAATAGCTCCCGACCATAGGATCATCACGAGGATGGTGATTGATCCGGAAGGTTGGTGTACGATCGCTTCTCTTTAGTAGATGAGTCTTGAGTCTACGGTGTGGAGACACCGGAGCGAGAGTACAGGTACTCGTTAGAGAACGAGGGCACTGAGCGTGACCACCTCGAGTAGTCATTAGGGAGTCTACCTTCTCGTCAATGACTGACTCGATGCTGCAGTAGTGTGTCTGGTTCTTTGACCTGAGATGCATCGGCAGTTCACCTTGAGGGTGTTATAGTTTGACTACACCATTACTCGGTCTCCTAGCCATATGGAACCCTGAGGTGTATGTTGGCTATGGCATGTTCATTGTAGGAACTGGATTGCATCAAGATGGGATCTATCTACCTCGGTGGTAGAGGAGTAGCCCTATGATGATCATGAGAATCAAGTCCTGAAGCCCATGGCCATGGCAGAGTGAAATAATAGAAAGAGTTTCTATTTAGATTTTCACATTGGACTCGAATCGAATGATTACATCATATGACAGAGATTAGGGTTTGACGAGTTCACCTTAACCCTAATCTGATCGGGGCTCAAGATAGAAGAACTGAATCACACAGGTAGCTGCACCAAGAGGTTCGCATTCAGCTCTGATGGGTTGCCACCATATACTGCTAGGTGTCACTGGTGGATTTTGGGAGCAATTAGAATGATTTAGATGATCGATCATCATTCTAGCTGTTCGAATCAGAAGAGTTCTGATCCATCGAAAGGAGTTTCGATGATGTCGATGATAGAGATCATGACATATCCCATTACCATACAGAACTGAACCTAACTGGGTCACACAAACAAGGGTTTGAATCTGGTGATCATCAATTGAACTAATATAGTTCAATTGATCTGAATGAGATTCAATTAGGTTCAAGGAAATCGTGCTAGCACTCGATTGAACCTAACGTTCTTCTTTTGCTATCATAAATAAGTCGTCCTGTCTGAGCCAAAGGAGTTTGTGCTCAAACAGAAGTCTTCTTATGGTCTGACTGGAGGTTGTCCAAGTCAGAATAGGTTGTCTTATTTGTAAGACATTACCTGCCAATTTTGGTCACCTGCCATTTCTTGGTCTTTGACTTTGGTCAGAACTCTACTTTTGACTGGTCAAATGTTGACCATTCACCCTTTGACTTTTGACCACATGTCATGCACCTATTGGAGAGCTGGTGGGGGCTTGTCCCCCTGCCAGAACCTGGCAAGGAGATGGGCGCACGCCAAGGGAGGCGTGAGCCCAGTAAGAGAGGCGGCACATGGAGTCCTTGTGGGACAAGGACTCCATCTCCCTTTAGGATTCCAATGAGAGTTCTTCTAAGAATCCAGTTTGACTGGTCCAAGGCACTCTCCAAGTAGGAATCCAAGGGACTCTAATCCCACCAATCAGATTTAGATCTGATTTCACAAAGGGTTGTGATTGGTTGGGAGGAAGATGACTTGGATCACGCTTAGTCTATATAAGAGACCCAGCGCCCAAGTGAAAAAAAAAATCAAGAAGTAATCAAGAAGCAATCTTCCCACGCCCCAAGGCTGCCTCTCTCCCCTTTCTCCACGCCATACTCTCTTCTCCCCTTGCTCTCCACGTCCAAAAGTGTTTTGGATTTGGATTGGTGCGATTTAGATCAAGAAAAGGAGATCAAAAGCAAGAAGGCTGCGCTGCTGCGCGAAAGAACGACTGCAGATCTTCAAAAGGAGTTTTGAAGATCCTCCAGATCAGATCCAGATCTGATTTTTGGAGGTGTGATAGAGAAGAAGAGGATCTCCAGATCCAGCCCGAGTGGATACCGGTAGAGGCCAGGCGCTTGCGTGGCTTGATCCAGAACCTTCCGCTGCAAACAGGATCATCAACAGGGTAATAGGATTACCCTATTCAGGTAAATTGAATGTGATTTAATTTATCCTTTTCATTTAATTTTTATTAAATAAATAAGAATCAGATCTGAAGCATCCCTGATCTGATACAGATCTAAGAGAAAAATTTTTGAAATATATCTCTTGATCTGATCAGATCTGAACGAACCTGGTCAGGGAAATCAGGATTTCCCTTCAAGTGGTATCAGAGCCATGGTTCTAAAAAATAGTTTAGATCTGATTTTTAATTTTATTTTAATTAAAAATAATGTGATTTCAGATGTCACATGAGATGTGATCAGATCTGAAATCAGGAAAATTAAAATTAAATGATTTGGATCTAAGAACATGAAGATATGCATGACTAGTTCTAGAATAGAATAGTTCTATAGAATAGTTGTGCATGTCTTTGATTTAATATGATTAAATCATATTTTAGATCTTCTTATTTACTATCTAGATAGAGAGTTCAAATAGACCAAGGATTGGGGCGCCCAACTCTTGGGTGCCTCCTCAAATTATTTTCACATGAATTCTAAATATTTGGTGAAAAATTAAACCCTCTTTCTCTCATAAAAAATTTAGAAAAAAATTAGATTAATTGGCATCATAATGGATAAGAATTTTGGATTTGTCCAAACTCTATCAAATAAAAAGAGTCTAGATCATCACTACTTCTTAGTTTTGATGAAATCCAAAATCACAAACCATCTAAGAGGGACATGAGTGCAAGGATAGACATGGAACCTTTCTAGAAATCAGATTTTCCATGAAAAAATTCATGAAAAAAGCATGGAGAAAAGGAATGTGGTGCCAAGGGAGGAGTCCTAGTCTAACTAGGACTACATGCTTTGACTAGTCAAACCAAATCTTTAGCCTAATTAAAATAGATCTTGATGCAACCTAATTAATGATATTCCTAATCTAATAGAAATCTAGTTAAATTAGATTAAATTTAATTTAATTTTTTAATCAATTTAGAAATTAGGTGCACTCAAGTCCTAGTTCAATTGGGAATTGTTCTTCCTTACAATTGGCTTATCTAATAAACCAATTGGACTTGATCCAATCAAGTCCAAACCAAATCTAATTAAATTTTATTTAATTAGACATGATCTCAGCCTAATTGCTTAATCAAATTGAGTTAATTAGCAATCTGATTGCTAATCGATCCTCCTGCAATACTTGCACTAGGTCAAACATCAATCATATTGAATGTTTAATCCTAAAATAATTCTTAATCATTGATCAACCATCCATTCAGATCGAGGCCTCTAATGTGCATAAGCCCATAGGTTCGAATCTAAGCTGATAGTATGAAAATAAATTTTTGTACCAATCGAAGTGACCATCTAGTAATGATATCCGACAATCAGATAGATCGAATGTTTAAGGCAACATTCTTAGAACCCATACAAATATGGTTTTTGTATAATTTATCCTCTTGACCATAAATGCTCATAAGATGCCTTAGGATTTAACTATCAATCTTGAATAAGTTATTCATATTATATTTTAAAATGTCAAATCCATCTCATGGATTACCCTAGCCAAGGTTTCACTAAATTGAAATACAATGATGCATTATGTCCAAATTCTTTGGGGTGGTCAATCCTATCTTGATCACTCACCAACTTCACAAGTACATGACTGTGCCTAAAAATCTTCCATCATTAAATTAAAAATTTAGGTAGTCTGACACCAAAGCATAGTGAGTTGCTTGCAAACTACTATGACGATCTCAGGTCCAAGGGATTCTTATACCCATATTTTTGGGAATATGCACTCTTCCCACATGAATCAATGTGGCCGTCGGTGATTAGCCAAGCAATCAAAAAAGTACTTCTTAGAGATCTCTACAGAAGCATGATCAAATAAATCAAGGAATAGAGAAGAAGAGAAGAAGAGATTTTCAGAAGAAAAGATCTTTTATTCAGCACATTTTAGCACACCTACAATCTTGACCTATTTTCAGTATATATACTTTACAAAGGATCAAGCCTAAGCTTATAAAAAAACTCTCCAAACCCAAACAACCCACGTACACAAAATAATAATCCATAAAAACTAAGCTGGCCCAGTTTCAAACTGAGCAAGCTAACCTGCGACTAGGTTGGCTTAGTCCGATGCTGAGCCGACCTAGTTCTGTACCATGCCGACAACTTGAAAATGCTGCTTTCTATCTAAATTTTTCTTTGAGACGTAGCCGATCCAGTCCTAGACTGAGCTGACTCAGTTTTCAACTAAGTCATCTCAGTCTCAGAGTGAGCCGATCTAGTTTCTAAACTTTACTATTGAGACTGATTCTTCATTCGGCTCGCTCCCATCTTTTCATTACCTATTTTCTCATGTTTTCAAGATTTGGGAGTGCCACTTTTGAGCTCACATTCTCCACCTTGGTGCTTTCAAGTTCTTGTGAACTCATCTCTTCTCGATAGACCCATCCATGCCATATATCTCTGAAAGCTGTCTCTAGGGAGTACCTTCATAAGCACATCAAACTAATTCTCCTTGGTATGGACCTTTATCATTTCCACTTCACCTTCCTCCACTAGCTCTCTGATCCAATGGTACCTCACATCTATATGCTTTGTGCGTACATGATAGACTAGATTCTATGCCAACAACAGAGCACTCTGACTATCACTAAATAGTGTAACCTTGCTCTGCTGCACCTCCAACTCATCAATCAGTCTTGTAAACCAAAGGGTTTCTTTTGCAGCCTCCGTTATCCCAATGTACTCAGCCGCTGTGGTAGACAAGGTCATGATTGGCTGAAGGATTGATCTCCAAGACACCAGTCCACCATATACGTAGAAGAGGTATCCAATAGTAGACCTCCTTGTATCAAGATCACCAACATAATTTGCATCAACAAATCCTACCAGAGGATCTGAATCTTCACACATCTTCACAGATTGTTCTCCAAATTCTCCTGACGGTCCACCAAATACCAAACCATAATCCTTTGTTCCATGCAGATACCTCAATATCCATTTTAATGCTTTCCAATGTTTCTTCTTAGGGTTAGCCATGTTTGACGGACCGACCTCCGACGGGGTTCTTGACGAGTCAACGATTAACGGTCATCCTTCCACCGGTCCAGCATTCTGTGGGACGTCTGGAATCTTACAGTTCTATCTGAGGGGTGTGCTAACCCAATCAGACCACTAGGTTCCCTAGATCAATAATTGGTAGTATGTAAGCATACTTAATTAAGTTAGTTTATGGCTAAAATAGAATTTAATCTGACTATTCATAGACTCATGGTCTAATTGACAATCAAGATCTCCCTAAGAAAAGATTAAGTCCGAGGTCTGGATTGTAGGCTAACAATGGTTCCTCAACAATTGTGTCTAAGATTTGGCATAGACGACCGACTGTTTTTAATTGGAAGCTACTCGACCTGGCCTTGTACGAGTTACGGCATATTCCTTCCACGGTCTCACTTACCTGGCCATATCTGTTGACACAGTTCTGATCTGAGGTGGTCAATAATCCGAGCTGACCCATGCCACTAGGTTAGTCATAATTGTTATGACTAAGCCAAGTCTAGTTTAATGAGACCTGAATCAATTCTCCCTAAGAAAAGATTAAGTCCGAGGTCTTCCACCATTGTAGATGTGCGGGCCCTTCCCGGGGTTGATTGTTCTCGGCTGGATACAGTGGCTCAGTTGCACCGGGAAGATGCAACCATGTCTATTAGGCATTGGATGCTATGGGCTGGAGGATGAGTTGGGCTCAATATTCCGGATACGGTGAGAGACCCAATTAGGAACCCAGTCTATGCAAATGGTGGGTCTGACTTAACTAAGGAGTGGATCAATATTCCGGATACGGTGAGATTCATGAATTAGAGACCAAGTTTGGGTGCACCATGATTAGAGAATCATTGAACAAGAGTTGTTCACTCATTAGCTAACCCATCACCAATAACTGTTAGGTGAGGTGATGAGTCAGTTGGTGAGACCGCACCACCCACTAGAAATCATCAATCGCGGAGATTTTCGCATCTCTACAGAGGGAGTGTAGGGATCCGAGAAAATAGTGGGAGCTAATTTGTTTAAAAATAAAATCCCTAAACAAATTGGTCAAGTCAAAATTACAGTATCTAACTAGAATCTTTGACTCTCTACAGGAAAATGTCTGCGTCCAACCCACTGGCACGTATCCTAGACACACATAGACTGACTGGACCCAATTATAAAGATTGGCTCAGGAATTACAAAATTGTTTTGGGTTCCGAGAAGTTAACACATGTTTTGGACCAGGACCCTCCCACCTTACCAGCTCGTCCATCCACTGAACAGAGAGCGTCTCTGGAAAAATGGATTGACGAAGACAATAAGGCCAGATACTACATGTTGGGCTCGATGTCTGATGAGCTCCAGCGCCAACATGAAGATATCGGGACTGCTCGCCAAATGTTGGCTCACCTGCAGGAGATGTTTGGTGAACAGAGTCGCGCAGCCAAATATCAAGTCACGAAACGACTTTTTAAGGCTAAGATGCGTGATGGGCAGTCAGTCCAAGATCACTATCTGACAATGATCAAGGACATGGAAGAGCTTGAGAAGCTCGGTGTGAAGTTGGACTTGGACTTGCAGAATGATATTATTCTGCAATCCTTGACTGCTTTACCTATCTATGATAGAGATTCAAATAGGACCCAAGGATTGGGCGCCCACTTCTGGGTGCCTCTCAAATATTTCACATGAATTCCTAAATAATTTTGGTGAAAATTAACCTCTCTTTCTCTCAAAAAAATTTAGAAAAAAATTAGATTAATTGGCATCATAATGGGATAAGAATTTTTGGATTTGTCCAACTTATTCATAAAGAGTCCTAGATCATCACTACTTTCTTAGTTTTGAATGAAATCCAAAATCACAAACCATTAAGAGGGACTATGAGTCAAAGGATAGACAATGGAACCTTTCTAGAATCAGATTTTTCAATGAAAAAATCATGAAAAAAGCATGGAGACAAAGAATGTGGTGCCAAGGGAGGAGTCCTAGTCAACTAGGAACTACATGCCTTCTTTTGGTTACTAGTCAAACCAAAAATCTTTACCTAAATTTAAATAGATCTTGATGCACCTAATTAATGATATTCCTAATCTATTAGAAATCTAGTTAAATTAAATTAAATTTAATTTAAATTTTTTTAATACAAATTTAGAAATTAGGTGCACTCAAGTCCTAGTCAATTGGGAATTGTTCTTCCCTTACAATTGGGCTTATCTAATAAACCAATTGGACCTTGAATCCAATCAAGTCAAACCAAATCTAATTAAATTTTATTTAATTGACATGATCTCAGCCTAAAAATGCTTAATCAAATTGGTTATTAGCCAAATCTATTGCTAATCGATCCTCTGCAATACTTGCCAGCTAAGGTCAAACATCAATCATATTGAAATGTTTGAATCCTAAAATAATTCTTATCATTGATCACCATCCATTCCAGATCGAGGCTCTAAATGTGCAAAGCCCATAAGGGTTCGAATCTAAGCTGATAGTAATGAAATAAATTTTTGTACCATCCGAAGTGACCATCTAGTAAATGAATATCCGACAATCAGATAGACGAATGTTTTAAGGCAACTTCTTAGGAACCCATCAAAGGTTTTTGTATAATTATCCTCTTGACCATAAAATGCTCATAAGATCCTTAGATTTTAACTATCAATCTTTGAATAAGTTTTATTCATATTATATTTAAAATGTCAATCACTCATGGATTACCCTGCCAAGGTTTCAACTAATGAAATACAAATGATTGCCATTATGTCCAAATTCTTTTGGGGTGTGCAGATCCTATCTTGATCACTCACCACTTCACAAGTACATGACTGTGCCCTAAAAATCTTCCATCATTAATTAAAAAATTTAGGGTATCTGACCACAGCATAAGTGAGTTCTTGCAAAATCCTATGACGATCCCTCAGGTCCAAGGGATTCTTATACCCATATTTTTGGGAATATGCAAACCTTCCACATGAATCAATGTGGCCGTCGGTGGATTACAAGCAAATCAAAAAAGTACTTCTTTTAGAACTCTACAGAAGCATGATCAAATAATCAAGGAATAGAGAGAAAAGAGAAGAAGAGGATTTTCAGAAGAAAAGATCTTTTATTCAGCACATATTTAGCACCCTACATTCTTGACCTAATTTTCAGTTATATACTATAACAAAGGAGTCAAGCCTAAGCTTATAAAAAAACTTCCAACCCAAACAACCACGTACACAAATATAATCCATAAAAACTAAGCTGGCCCAGTTCAAAACTGAGCAGCTAAACCTGCGACTAGGTTGGCTTAGTCCGATGCTGCAATGAGAGTTCTTCTAAGAATCCAGTTTGACTGGTCCAAGGCACTCTCCAAGTAGGAATCCAGGGGACTCTAATCCCACCAATCAGATTTAGATCTGATTTCACAAAGGGTTGTGATTGGTTGGGAGGAAGATGACTTGGATCACGCTTAGTCTATATAAGAGACCCAGCGCCCAAGTGAAAAAAAAATCAAGAATAATCAAGAAGCAATCTTCCCACGCCCCAAGGCTGCCTCTCTCCCCTTTCTCCACGCCATACTCTCATCTCCCCTTGCTCTCCACGTCCAAAAGTGTTTTGGATTTGGATTGGTGCGATTTAGATCAAGAAAAGGAGATCAAAAGCAAGAAGGCTGCGCTGCTGCGAAGAACGACTGCAGATCTTCAAAAGGAGTTTTGAAGATCCTCCAGATCAGATCCAGATCTGATTTTTGGAGGCGTGATAGAGAAGAAGAGGATCTCCAGATCCAGCCCGAGTGGATACCGGTAGAGGCCAGGCGCTTGCGTGGCTTGATCCAGAACCTTCCGCTGCAAACAGGATCATCAACAGGGTAATAGGATTACCCTATTCAGGTAAATTGAATGTGATTTAATTTATCCTTTTCATTTAATTTTTATTAAATAAATAAGAATCAGATCTGAAGCATCCCTGATCTGATACAGATCTAAGAGAAAAAATTTTTGAAATATATCTCTTGATCTGATCAGATCTGAACGAACCTGGTCAGGGAAATCAGGATTTCCCTTCAAGTGGTATCAGAGCCATGGTTCTAAAAATAGTTTAGATCTGATTTTTAATTTTATTTTAATTAAAAATAACGTGATTTCAGATGTCACATGAGATGTGATCAGATCTGAAATCAGGAAAATTAAAATTAAATGATTTGGATCTAAGAACATGAAGATATGCATGACTAGTTCTAGAATAGAATAGTTCTATAGAATAGTTTTGCATGTCTTTGATTTAATATGATTAAATCATATTTTAGATCTTCTTATTTACTGTTTTCTGATATTATAAGTGTTATAATAACATCTGATAAACAGCAAATAAAAATTATTTAATTTTAAATATCATATGAGATATGATAGATGCATGACTAGACTAGTTGTAGAATAGTTCTACATAATTGTCTAGATTAGAATTTATTTTGATTAGATCAATTTAAATCTAATTTTTCAGATTATTATGTGATAATTTAGATCTGAAAACATGCATGATTATGATACATGAGATGTATGCAAAATATGCCATGGTTAGATCTAAATTTGTATATGAGATATATGATATAGATCTATAACTGTTTTGTAGTATTGAATGTTTATTGAATGTTCCTGATTAAGGCGTTCCCCTTGGCCGTCCGGTCATAAGAACGAAGAAGGGTTTAAAGGCCCTCTCTTCCCATTCGATGGGGTGTTCTTATGATGTGTAGGGGTGCTGCGCGTTCGTCCTTAATCAGAAACCCAAAAACTTACTTTCTGCAAAACCCTAGATCCTGAAACCCTAGGATTTATTGTGCATATTTTGTTTATGAACCCTACTTAATTAAGAATTAAGTTTATGGAATATTAATTAGGTCTAAAATTGAGAATTTCAGATCTAAGACATATTCATAATACTGGGTTCGGGCTTGGGTAGCTCAATTAGGTCTAAGCGGTTGATCAAACCGAATCAAGAGTTGGTTAGATGGGATCAACAATGCTTAAATTGACCAGCCTAATAGGATTAAGTCTGGGTCAAGATCGAGTCACGATCAAGCAAGACCTAATTAGGCTCAGAGGTTAGAGTCTGGATTGTAGGCTAACCCAATTGGTTCTGACTCAACAATTTGGTGTCTAAGGTAAGTTTGGCACAGACGACCGACTGGTTTTTAATTGGAAGCTACTCGACCTGAATGCGTTCTTGTGCGAGTTAACGGCATATTCCTTCCACCGGTCTCACTTACCTGGCCATATCTGTTGACACAGTTCTGATCTGAGGTGGTCAATAATCCGAGCTGACCCATGCCACTAGGTTAGTCATAATTGTTATGACTAAGCCAAGTCTAGTTTAATGAGACCTGAATCAATTCTCCCTAAGAAAAGATTAAGTCCGAGGTCTTCCACCATTGTAGATGTGCGGGCCCTTCCCGGGGTTGATTGTTCTCGGCTGGATACAGTGGCTCAGTTGCACCGGGAAGACGCAACCATGTCTATTAGGCATTGGATGCTATGGGCTGGAGGATGAGTTGGGCTCAATATTCCGGATACGGTGAGAGACCCAATTAGGAACCCAGTCTATGCAAATGGTGGGTCTGACTTAACTAAGGAGTGGATCAATATTCCGGATACGGTGAGATTCATGAATTAGAGACCAAGTTTGGGTGCACCATGATTAGAGAATCATTGAACAAGAGTTGTTCACTCATTGGCTAACCCATCACCAATAACTGTTAGGTGAGGTGATGAGTCAGTTGGTGAGACCGCACCACCCACTAGAAATCATCAATCGCGGAGATTTTCGCATCTCTACAGAGGGAGTGTAGGGATCCGAGAAAATAGTGGGAGCTAATTTGTTTAAAAATAAAATCCCTAAACAAATTGGTCAAGTCAAAATTACAGTATCTAACTAGAATCTTTGACTCTCTACAGGAAAATGTCTGCGTCCAACCCACTGGCACGTATCCTAGACACACATAGACTGACTGGACCCAATTATAAAGATTGGCTCAGGAACTACAAAATTGTTTTGGGTTCAGAGAAGTTAACACATGTTTTGGACCAGGACCCTCCCACCTTACCAGCTCGTCCATCCACTGAACAGAGAGCGTCTCTGGAAAAATGGATTGACGAAGACAATAAGGCCAGATACTACATGTTGGGCTCGATGTCTGATGAGCTCCAGCGCCAACATGAAGATATCGGGACTGCTCGCCAAATGTTGGCTCACCTGCAGGAGATGTTTGGTGAACAGAGTCGCGCAGCCAAATATCAAGTCACGAAACGACTTTTTAAGGCTAAGATGCGTGATGGGCAGTCAGTCCAAGATCACTGTCTGACAATGATCAAGGACATGGAAGAGCTTGAGAAGCTCGGTGTGAAGTTGGACTTGGACTTGCAGAATGATATTATTCTGCAATCCTTGACTGATGCATATGGGCAATTCATCATGAATTACCACATGCATAAACTTCAAAATTCCTTGGCCGAGTTGATGAATATGCTGGTTACCGCTGAGCTTTCTATGAAAGGTTCTAAAGGCTCAGTTCTTGCTATGGAACGGACTTCTTCCAAAAGAAAGTCTTATGGAAAGAAAAAGAAGTCTGTGAAAAAGCAAAAGGTAGAAGGATCAAAGAAGAAGAAGGCAGAACCGAAGAAGAAGGTCGATGGCAAAGGAAAGTGTTTCCATTGCAACAGCGACGGCCATTGGAAGCGGAACTGCCCTACTTACCTGGCCACCCTAAAGAACAAGAAGGAAGGTCCTTCTGGAGGTATGCTCGTTATTGAGTCTAACCTTACGGTTTCTTCTGCATCCAGTTGGGTGCTTGACTCTGGATCTAGTGCTCACCTATGCACTTCTATGCAGGGTCTTGAGGATAGCAGGAGGCTGAGGGATGGAGACATGATCCTACGCGTCGGTAATGGAGCAAGAGTTGCTGCAGTAGCCGTGGGAACATACCCTCTTCGATTACCATCTGGTTTAGACTTAGTTTTGAAAGACTGTTATTTATGTGCCTGCAGCTAGCAGGAATTTGATTTCTGTTTCATGCTTAGCACAAGAAGGTTATGTGATCACCTTCTTTAAGGACCATTGTAACATTCTTTATGAAAGAAATAAAATTGCAAATGGTTTCCTTATTAATGGTCTTTATCAGCTACATATTGATGTACCTGTTCTAACTATCGAGCAAAACGTGAATGCCAAACGACCTAGGGATAGTCCAAACGACAGATATCTATGGCACCTGAGATTAGGTCATATAGCAGAAGATAGGATCAACAAATTGGAGAAAAATGGGCTATTGAGTCCATTGACTTCCGAGTCATATCCAACTTGTGAATCTTGTCTTCAAGGCAAAATGACTAAACTCCCTTTTGTTGGACATGGGGAGAGGGCCACAGATCTCCTTGCCCTAGTACATACTGATGTGTGCGGCCCATTTCGATGTGCCGGCTAGAGGCAATTTTGTCTACTTCATTACCTTTACCGATGATCTGTCTAGGTATGGGTATGTGTATCTTATGAGACACAAGTCTGAAGCTTTTGAAAAGTTCAAAGAATTTCAGACATGAAGTAGAAAAACAAACTGGAAAACCCATTAAGGTTCTTCGATCAGATCGAGGAGGTGAATACCTTAGCCGGGAATTCCTAGACTATCTTAAGGAAAATGGCATAGTCTCTCAATGGACTCCACCAGGAACACCTCAACTCAACGGGGTTTCAGAACGGAGAAATCGGACTCTATTGGATATGGTTCGATCCATGATGAGCTTCACAGACCTCCCAGATTTTCTTTGGGGACATTCATTATTAACTTCAATCTATCTACTGAATAGGGTTCCCTCTAAAACCGTTCCTACCACACCGTATGAGATATGGCACGGTAAGAAACCAAGTCTGAGTCATCTCAGAATTTGGGGTTGTCCGGCTCATGTCAAAAGACAACAAGCGGACAAGTTAGAGTTTAGGTCCTTTAGAGCTCGATTCATAGGATATCCTAAAGAGTCATTAGGATACTATTTCTACATTCCAGAAGACCACAATGTGATTGTGAGTCGACATGCCATATTTCTTGAAAAATAGTTTATTCAAGATAGTGGCATTGGAAAGCAGATTAAGCTTGATGAGAAAGTCTCACAAGCAGAAAGAGCTAAGGACCAAGTGGAACCAAATCAGGTTGAGCCAATAAGAACACTACCTCCTCCACCTCGTAGATCGGAAAGAGTTTCCCGTCCCCCTGAAAGATACTTAGGTATTATTTCAGAGGATGTAGAGGAAATGTTCCTCATAGGTAATGGTGCTCATGGTGATGATCCCAAAACCTACAACGAGGCGATATCAGATATCGACTCCGAGAAATGGCTTGAGGCAATGAAGTCAGAGATCGACTCGATGCACTCAAACCAAGTCTGGACCTTGGTAGATCCACCAGAAGGTATAGTACCTATTGGGTGTAAATGGATCTTCAAGAGAAAGATTGGTGCAGATGGGAATGTGGAGACATTCAAGGCTAGACTAGTGGCAAAAGGTTATAGTCAACGTGAAGGCATTGACTATCAGGATACCTTTTCCCCAGTGGCTATGCTAAAATCCATCCGCACATTGCTTGCTGTTGCAGCCTATTTCGATTATGAAATATGGCAAATGGACGTGAAAACGGCATTCCTAAATGGATATCTTGAGGAAGATATCTATATGGAACAGCCGCTAGGTTTCACATCCAGTGATACTGATCACAAGGTTTGCAAGCTGCAAAGGTCCATATATGGACTTAAGCAAGCATCTCGGAGCTGGAACACTCGTTTCAATGATGTGATCAAAAAGTTTGGTTTCATCAAAAACGAAGAGGAACCATGTGTTTTCAAAAGGGTCAGTGGGAGCGCTGTTGTCTTCCTCGTATTGTACGTGGATGACATCCTCCTTATTGGGAATGATATTCCCATGTTGACATCAGTCAAGATGTGGTTGTCTAAGGAATTCTCCATGAAAGACCTAGGTGAAGCATCCTTTATTCTAGGAATTAAGGTCTATAGGGATAGACCGAATAGGATGCTAGGACTTTCACAGAAGATGTACATAGAGGAAGTACTAAAGAGGTTTAGTATGGAAAACTCTAAGAGGGGATTAATACCCTTCAGACATGGTATTCATCTTTCCAAGAAGATGTGCCCCAGCACACCTGAGGAAATAGAACGCATGAGCAAGATCCCTTATGCTTCTGCAATAGGGAGCCTCATGTATGCCATGCTATGTACACGACCTGATATAGCCCATGCTGTGAGTGTCACAAGCAGATATCAGTCAAATCCAGGTGAAGAACACTGGACTTCTGTGAAATGTATCCTTAAGTACTTGAGAAGAACTAAGGATATGATGTTGGTCTTTGGTAATGGAGAACTCCTGGTCCAGGGATACACAGACTCGGACTTCATGTCCGATATAGATGATCGAAAGTCGACATCTGGAAGTCTGTTTGTGTGCAATGGTGGAGCTGTCAGCTGGAAGAGTTCCAAGCAAACTGTGATAGCAGATTCCACCATGGAAGCAGAATATATAGCTGCATCAGAGGCTGCAAAGGAAGCATTCTGGTACAAGAAGTTTGCTGCAGAAATTGGAGTAATGCCATCAGATGCCATTCCTCTTTACTGCGACAACAATGGCGCCATAGCCCTTGCTAAGGAGCCGAGGTCTCACCAGAAGTCCAAGCACATTGAGCGGCGATATCATCTCATCCGCGATTACCTTGAGAAAGGTTACGTTGAGGTCAAGAGAGTCAACTCCACAGATAATGTGGCAGACCCACTTACAAAGCCGTTGGGCCAGCAGAAGATCGAAGCCCACCTTGAGAAGATGGGACTTAGACTTGTAGCCAATTGGCTTTAGGACAAGTGGGAGATTGTTAGATATATGTGCCCTAGAAGCCAGAATTGGCTGACACTTGTAATACACTTCTAGGGGCAAAATTGTAATTTTGACTATAATTAATAAAATGGGTTATTTTCTATCACACATGTGTATTTAGTGTCTGTGATACATCCTTTGAGTTAATGGTAATGATAATTCATATTTTCAAGAGTTGAAAATTTAAGACATGAATAATCATTATTAACTCATAAATAGCTCCCGACCATAGGATCATCACGAGGATGGTGATTGATCCGGAAGGTTGGTGTACGATCGCTTCTCTTTAGTAGATGAGTCTTGAGTCTACGGTGTGGAGACACCGGAGCGAGAGTACAGGTACTCGTTAGAGAACGAGGGCACTGAGCGTGACCACCTCGAGTAGTCATTAGGGAGTCTACCTTCTCGTCAATGACTGACTCGATGCTGCAGTAGTGTGTCTGGTTCTTTGACCTGAGATGCATCGGCAGTTCACCTTGAGGGTGTTATAGTTTGACTACACCATTACTCGGTCTCCTAGCCATATGGAACCCTGAGGTGTATGTTGGCTATGACATGTTCATTGTAGGAACTGGATTGCATCAAGATGGGATCTATCTACCTCGGTGGTAGAGGAGTAGCCCTATGATGATCATGAGAATCAAGTCCTGAAGCCCATGGCCATGGCAGAGTGAAATAATAGAAAGAGTTTCTATTTAGATTTTCACATTGGACTCGAATCGAATGATTACATCATATGACAGAGACTAGGGTTTGACGAGTTCACCTTAACCCTAATCTGATCGGGGCTCAAGATAGAAGAACTGAATCACACAGGTAGCTGCACCAAGAGGTTCGCATTCAGCTCTGATGGGTTGCCACCATATACTGCTAGGTGTCACTGGTGGATTTTGGGAGCAATTAGAATGATTTAGATGATCGATCATTCTAGCTGTTCGAATCAGAAGAGTTCTGATCCATCGAAAGGAGTTTCGATGATGTCGATGATAGAGATCATGACATATCCCATTACCATACAGAACTGAACCTAACTGGGTCACACAAACAAGGGTTTGAATCTGGTGATCATCAATTGAACTGATCTAGTTCAATTGATCTGAATGAGATTCAATTAGGTTCAAGGAAATCGTGCTAGCACTCGATTGAACCTAACGTTCTTCTTTTGCTATCATAAATAAGTTGTCCTGTCTGAGCCAAAGGAGTTTGTGCTCAATCAGAGGCCTTCATATGGTCTGACTGGAGGTTGTCCAAGTCAGAATAGGTTGTCTTATTTGTAAGACATTACCTGCCATTTTTGGTCACCTGCCATTTCTTGTTCTTTGACTTTGGTCAAAAGTCTACCTTTGACTGGTCAAACGTTGACCATTCACCCTTTGACTTTTGACCACATGTCATGCACCTATTGGAGAGCTGGTGGGGGCTTGTCCCCCTGCCAGAACCTGGCAAGGAGAAGGGCGCACGCCAAGGGTGGCGTGAGCCCAAGTAGGAGGCGCCTAGGAGTCCTTGTTGGACAAGGACTCCATCTCCCTTTAGGATTCCAATGAGAGTTCTTCTAAGAATCCAGTTTGACTGGTCCAAGGCACTCTCCAAGTAGGAATCCAGGGGACTCTAATCCCACCAATCAGATTTAGATCTGATTTCACAAAGGGTTGTGATTGGTTGGGAGGAAGATGACTTGGATCACGCTTAGTCTATATAAGAGACCCAGCGCCCAAGTGAAAAAAAAAATCAAAATAATCAAGAAGCAATCTTCCCACGCCCCAAGGCTGCCTCTCTCCCCTTTCTCCACGCCATACTCTCTTCTCCCCTTGCTCTCCACGTCCAAAAGTGTTTTGGATTTGGATTGGTGCGATTTAGATCAAGAAAAGGAGATCAAAAGCAAGAAGGCTGCGCTGCTGCGAAGAACGACTGCAGATCTTCAAAAGGAGTTTTGAAGATCCTCCAGATCAGATCCAGATCTGATTTTTGGAGGCGTGATAGAGAAGAAGAGGATCTCCAGATCCAGCCCGAGTGGATACCGGTAGAGGCCAGGCGCTTGCGTGGCTTGATCCAGAACCTTCCGCTGCAAACAGGATCATCAACAGGGTAATAGGATTACCCTATTCAGGTAAATTGAATGTGATTTAATTTATCCTTTTCATTTAATTTTTATTAAATAAATAAGAATCAGATCTGAAGCATCCCTGATCTGATACAGATCTAAGAGAAAAATTTTTGAAATATATCTCTTGATCTGATCAGATCTGAACGAACCTGGTCAGGGAAATCAGGATTTCCCTTCAAGAAGCAAATCAGTTTGAAAGGAAGAAAATAAAAAAAATGTGTAGCATACAAAAATTGTATATATTGAAGGATCATATATGCTCACAATCTTTTGGGCTGATTCACTATCAATTGATCTCCCATCTTTTCGTTGTTTATGTGTTTCTATAAATATTTCTGCATGTGAGGGCTCCACACCATCTTTTGTCTAATCAATCATAAAGAGTAATGAGTAATTGACACTGTATATTAATGTATGTAGTATTCAATTAAAATATACCTTTTCTGCCATCAAACATGCAAAACTCTTTGATCCTATAGTGTGAGCCATCTTTTCTTTAGCATGGTTACTTCTGTTTAAGCGACTATGTTTCTTTGATTAAAACACCATAAAAGTATAAGTAGAGAAGAAAAGAAGAAATAATAGTTTTAAGAACTTGAGTAGAAATGAGATAAGAATTATACCTTCACTTTTTCTGAATGCCAAAAACTGACCAAAGTATTCCATTGATCGCTTGGTATACGGTCAAGTTTATTCAAACGTAGCTCTTGCCATGTTCTATATTTTTCTGTGTACTCAGCCTTTAAATTACTTTTGCAATCCCTGCACTTTTTTGATATGGACTTCAGTATCCAATCATCACCAATTCGTGGAATAGTAAACTTTATCTACAATGCAAAGAGATAAAAATAACAAAAATAGATTACGAAACGTAGATTTCATAAACTCATAATATTTTAATAACCAAAAAATAAATATGAGTCACCATTTTACCTTCACAAATGCCAAAAGTTTGCCTTTTTTTCTCCTTTGGAAAGGTTCTCCAATCACTAAAATTCAAAGGAGTTAGTATAGCATCCCTTGCCAAAATACCTAAAAAACTAGCTAGCACTCGTCCTTTTTCATCAATGGGTTGCCCACGATCATTAAACTTTACAATAATTGTATTTCCTTTCAGGCATGTCCCATATATCAAGCCAATAAAGTAGGTCCACGTACAGCCCTTTGTTCAGGCATTTCTCTTGTATCTATGTCATAAATTTAAAAGACTCCATATATTAGATTTTGTCTTACATCACAAACAACTATATAATACTATATTATATCTGATGTATTTTCTTCCTCTTCTCCTTTTCTACTTCAAGACTTTGAGATTCATCATCATAAAAAACAATACCACTATTATTGTGATGTTCCGAGTGATGAGACTCATCATTCTACATGTAACTATTTGATTGATGACCCAAACGATAAGAGTGCCTTGGTTCCAATACGATATTGTTCTTGGATAATCTCTATTTTGAATGGTGCTGCCACTGCAAATATTTATATATATATATATATATATATAGAGAGAGAGAGAGAGAGGAAAATAGACATCAGGCAAATAGTTGGTTCTTGATGAAGAATTAAATAACAAAAACTTAGGCTTATACTGAGGTCTTCTTTGCTGAATTTATGACTTCTGTCAAGCTTTTTGAAATCTTCAAAATTTTCCAATTCCTTTAAGGAAGAGAATGGTTAAAGCAATTGATTAAAGAATCATTCTTTCTTAACTTGCAATTAATAATTAAGAACAGAAATGTTAAGACTTGACAAATTTATAATCAGTCACCTCAATTCTTTTTTTATTTTCTTCAATTCTTTGCTTGCGAGCCTCTTCATATGTATTAGTGTTACAACCCTTTGCTATCTTGTTTGGTTGAGCTAAAAAATAAATTAAAGGCAAAATGTTTATTTTCTTAGATTGATAAGTACTTTGTAGGTTTATATGTTATACCTAGTGTATTTTCTTCCGCTTGTCCTTCCTCTTCAAAATCTTGATTTTGAAATTGATCATCATTGTGCCTTTGGGATAGACTATGTTGTTGAGATTGTAAAGGCATATCATTTTTGGACTTGACTACGATTGTCTACTAAAGGCTCCATGAGATGTTTTCTTGATTTTCCCCATAATATCTACAACAATGTATCAATTCTACCATCTTCTAGATTAATGGCAATTCAATAACAATAAATGGAAAAAAATATAGTAATTGAAAAAAAAAATCTAACATATCACAGTAAAAGCAAAAAATAGAAGGAACTCAATATAAGTAAAATCATAAACCATTATCATATACATCATCAAAAGAAAATACACTTTATTGTAATTAATTAAAAATTAAGCAATATTTGAATTCAATAGCTTACCCTTAATTAGGGAGTTGCATCTCTTCTTCCATATTATCAGCTTCGACTTCCTCAATATCAACTAATATTCCATCAATATCTCTTCTAACCCAATTGATGGCTTCATTCTCTAAGCTTATGGTCGAAAGTTTAGGCCCACTTTCCATGCTCAAATCCAAGGCATCTCTAGGAATTATTTGTCTTAGAATGAACCATTCACGATCTTTAGGGTCTTGGACAAATATTACCTATTTAGCTTGTGATGGAAACACAAATGGCTCATCATTTAAATGGTCCCTAGTGTGTGTCAACCGAGAAAAATTAACAAGAGTAAATCCCAAGAAATCTTTTCTTATCCCTCTTCCTTGTGTGACATCAACACAATCACACCTAAATAAAAAAACTTTGAATCTGCCATAGTAATTCAACTCTATAATATCAGTAAGTCTGCCGTAATAGTTAACATCTCCCAACTTTGGGCATGTATCCCATTTGCTTGCATAACTTTCTATTTTTGCTAAAACCATAACTCCACTATTTTGGGTATTCATTTTCCTTTCACACTCTTCAGTACAAAATTTGTAACCATTATCCATAGCAAAAGCTTTAAACCTTCTTGCAATATGGTTTGGCTCTTGCACAAGTACTTTAATCTCATCAGATATTGGCCCAATGGTTTCATTATCATCAAAGTCCATAACCTGGATAGTTTGGGGGGAAGAAAAGAATATATTCAAACTTTGATTCTAAGTGCCTTTTTTAGTAAAGAAAAAAACCTATACTTACATGTTCCTTCAACCATTCATGAAATTCTTCATTATGCCTAGCCGCCAAATCACGTGGATTTAAACGAGATTTACGATGTTTTCTTTTGATTGACTTCTCATGTTCCCTGCAATATGTAAAAGCATTATGATTGAACATTATGTATATATATATATATATATATGTATATATATATATATATATATGTATATATATATAGACAACATTTATATATGTATTGTACATACCTTTTAAGGTGTGCTATCATTTTAGATTCATAATTAAAAAGCACATATTGATGTGCTTGAGTCCATGTTTTGATGTCCATCATAAATGTTTCAACACTTCCATATGACTACCCTTCAATTGAAAAGAGACATGATCCTTTCTCTGCTTCTGGATCATTATCAGTATCATTTGTAGATGCTTGGAAATATCGAGAGTAAAAGAATAAGCATTCATTTGCTATATATGCTTCTGCAATTGAAACTTCTGGATGTGCTTGGTTTCGAACATAGGACTTTAACTTTGCTAGATACCTATGTAAATGCTAGTTTTCAATTACATTGCATTTGCTATATATACAATATATATACCACCAAAACAAGCCAACTGATTAATGAAAATTTTAACTCTCAATGGGATACATCCAACGATGGAACACAGGGCTAGCAATCTTTGCCTCACTTGCTAGATGAATGACCAAATGCACCATAATAGTGAAAAATGATGGTGGAAAAATTTTCTCCATTTCATAAAGAATTAGAGCAACTTTTCCTTCAAAAAGCTCAAGCTCATCTACTTTAAGAGACTTACCACATAGTCCTTGAAAGAAGCTACAAAATTCCATCAAAATAGAACTAAATTTGCCAGGCAATGTCCCTCGTATTGCAAGGGGGATAAGTTGCTTCATTAGAACATGATAATCATGGTTCTTAAGTCTAGAAAATTTATGATTTTTGTGAATATAGTGTGATACATTTGATGCATAACCTTCTAGAAACTTTACATTTTCCAAGACTTCATAAAAAAGATTTTTCTCATAAGGAGACATTGTAAAACATGCTGGTGGCAAATAAGCCCTTAGAGGAGACATTGCAAAACATGTTGGGGGCAAATAAGCCCTCTAAAATTTTTTAGCCCATAACTCTAGTCTTATTTTCATCTCTTGCAAATCACGACGAGCCCCCAAGTTGTCCTTTGACTTCTTATCAACATTCAATAAAGTATGCACAAGTTTACCACATACGTTTGTCTCTATATGCATTGGATCAACATTATGCTTGATGAGATGGTGCTCCCAATAAGGAAGTTCAAAAAAAGTACTCTGCTTTCTCCATCTCAATTCCCTTTTGAACCCCCTCAGCTAGTTCACTCATCATTCCGAAGCTGAACTTTATTCCTTTTAATTGATCCAACAAATCAAATCCAGACCAAGCCAAAGGTTTATGCCCCAATTCTTTAGACCCATCAAATGATTTTGCATCATGCCTATATTTATGTGTAGAACCCAAGAAATGCCTATGATCCATGTAGCAAAACTTCATTCCATGTGTCAACCACCTCGAATGGGTATCCACATTACAAGGTGGACAAGCATATTGACCATAGGTGCACCAACCAGAAAGATTCCCATATGCTAGAAAATCATTTATGGTCCACATAATTGCTGCATGCATTTGAAATGTCATCTTCGTTGAAGCATCATATGTTTCTACACCAACCTCACATAACTCAATCAACTCTTCTATAAGAGATTGTAAAAATACATCAATATCATTTCCAGGTGACTTTGGACCAGGTATACGCAATGACAATATAAAGTACTCTTGCTTCATACAATTCCATGGTGGCAAATTATATGGAATTAGAATCATGGGCCATATGCTATATACACTTTGCATTATCCCAAATGGGTTAAAACCATCGCTAGCTAGTCCCAATCTAACATTATGACACTCTTTAGCAAATTCTAGATACCTTTGGTCCAAATTTTCCCATGCTTTAGAATCAGCTGGATGCTTCAAAATACCATTTTCCTTCTTGCGATTCCTTGCATGCCACCTCATTAAAACTACCATTTTGGATGACATGAACAACCTTTGGAGTCTCCGTTTTAAGGGAAAATACCTTATAATCTTCATAGGAATTTTCTTCTTCTTCCGTTTCTTTGAAGTTGATGCATCATTGAGTTGGTCATTCTCATTGTTTTTCCATCGAGAAGCCCCACATTTTGAGCATGAATCATCATTAGCATATTCCTTTTTAAATAAAAGACAATCATTGGGACAAGCATCAATCTTCTCATACTTAAGCCCCAATGAATTCAATAACCTTTTTTGCTTCACTGAAATATTTTAGTATCTTACTATTAGGATATGCACGCATCAGAACATCCAACAACACATCAAAGCTCGAGTTACACCATCCATACAAACACTTTACATGATATAAATGTAACGAAAAGGACAATTTTGTAAAGTCCTTGCAACCTAGGTATAATTTCATCTCTACATCTTCCATCACTTTATTGAATTTTCCAACATCAAAAAAAGAATGCTCCATGGATTCTGATTCTATAAATCTTTTTAAATTTGCCTTACCCAAAGGCTCTATATTTGAATTTAAATTTAGTTCATCATGAACTTCAAATGCTTCATGTATCATTTCGACCATGTCATTGCCTCTAGATGTTTCTTCCTCGTTAATGGTGACTCTATTAGCAGTGGTTGCATGTGTAATAGAATCCAAAGCATCATACCCATGCATTATACCATTGACTATAAGGTGATCATAAACCTCTGCATGGTTTCTATGATAGTAACCTACACACTTTTTACAAGGATAAGGGATTTTTCCATCAATAGATCCAGACATGAATGCTGAATTGAGAAAACTCTTTACCCCATCCAAGTAATCCTTACTAACTCTACTACATTCCATCCATCTCTTGCATTTATAATTATCTAACATAATTAGCTATCCTACTATTCAAAAAAGGAATTAATGAATATGCAGCATATATTTCTACTTTGTATACGTACATGTAAAATATATTACGTAAGTTAAAATATGCAAACATAATGTAAGGGATCAAAATTAGTATAATAATCATATTATTGGGGATAAACCCCATTCTCGTCGAAGTCCAGTCTGATGCTTAACCTGATGTGACTGGTAATCGCAAAAAAGCTTCAATCGTGAATTCTTCCTCTTTTGGACCACTCCAGCATTCGAACTTCTTCCGGACATCTCCAGCAGCCAAACTCCTTTCAGACCTCTTCAGCAGTTGAACTCCTTCCGAACTCCTCCAGCAGCTGAACTCCTTTCGAACTTCTTCAGCAGCCAAATTTCTTCTAGACTCCTCCAGCAGTCGGACTCCTTCTAGGCTCCTCCAGCAGTCGAACTCTTTCTGGACTCCTTCCAGCCAAACTTCCCGCAGTCGCCCAGGATGGTCTCTGCACAAACCCGACTACATACGACATGAATCAACTCACCCACAGACAATTTAAGAGGAGTTCGAGCTTCCTTGGTATTGATGTAACTCAAAGACTCATCGCCAACTGATGCCTACTCCTCTAAACTTCGACTATTAAATCTCAACGGACTGGCACATCACGACAACAGACACTATCCTTCATAACAAACTCCATGTGGCTCCAAGCGGCCCACCATCGGATGGTTACAGTTGTCACTATCAGTTTATTATAGGCTCCATCTATAAAAAAAATCCTTCAGATATATTTTCTCTAGGCTCTCTTCTCCTTCTCGATACTCTGCAACTTTCTCCACCGAGCACTTCATTTCTGTTGGCCGAAAGAACTGACTTGATCATCGGAGGGTCTTACCGGAGCCACCATCCCAGGCTCTGGATGAGACTCATTTTGCAGGTCACTGGCAGCAACCTCGCCTTCTTCAACTCCAGCACTTCTCTAACGACAATCAGATTTCGCACCAACAGGATTGACGCTAGAGGAAGGGCCTTTATTTTTTAGGTTTCTTTATTCTTAAAGGAGTGCTCAGCAGAGAACTCTCTTCTTCTCCTTTAGAGCCCTCCTTTTTGAAAAAGATGCCTTTCAGGAAAGCTTCAACTTGATGGTCAATGGCCTCCATGGCCAAATCCCATCCACATCTACCTACCTCTATCTCATCTCTGGCGACTCAAGCTCCACCTATAGCAGTGATGGATGCAGAGCAGTTCAACCTACTAGTTTAGTAGGTTCGCGGCCTCATGAAAGTAGTGCAAGCCATGCAGCAGCCTTCGATGCCCACTCAATCGGAGCAAGCTTCTCTAGAGCCCAATGACCCGATCTTGGGATGGCCGACTCGAGCTAGCCAGTCGGTGACCACCGAAAAGGGGCAGCAGAGAGTCAAAAGCCCATGCTCTAATCATGACTCAACTCCCAAGGGGACTTTGCCCTCATTCAGTCGGAAGACCTTGGAGATCCATAATCGAGAGGATCTCCTAGATCAAAAACTACAAGAGATGAACTAGTGGATCGAGAAACTCTACCATGCACCCCCTTTCCACGGTAATGATATCTATACCGACCCTCCTTTATCTCACCGCATCATGTAGGAACATATCTCACCGAACTTCAAGTTTTCCCAATTTGAGAGCTACAATGGGACCTCTAATCCAATTGATCATCTGAAGGCCTTCTAAATAATGATGCTGCTCCACGGCACACCCGACGCCATTCTTTTTCAAGCTTTTCCATCTACCTTGAAAGGAGTAGCTAAAAATTGGTATTCAGCCCTTAAGTTGGATACCATCTTTTTCTTTGATCAAATGAGCCATTAGTTTGTAGCTCATTTTGTCAGCAGCTAATATCCTAGGCAAGGTTCAGAATCTCTCATCAACATCAAGCAGTAGGAGGGAGAATCCATCCAAGTTTATGTCAATTGTTTCAATGCTATTGCATTGGAGGTCTGAAATCTGGATCAATCTATTGCGATGGTCGCATTAAAGAGCGGCCTTCAGAAGAACAATTTACTATTCTCCCTAAAGAAGAAGTACCTCAAAAATTTTGTCGATATGCTAGCTCGTTCTGAGGGGTATGCCCTAGCGGAAGAGGCCTTCAAGGCCAAGGATAATGAAGCCGCTAGAGAGCGATGAATTGGTGAGCCGAGCGGGCCCTTTGAGGAAGAAAAGTTAAGTAAAGCTCGATCGCGCTCCTAAATTCCTTCTGAGTGCAAGCGAGCCCAAACTTCTCTCCAGGCTAGAAAGCAAGGAAGCCCTGACAGAAGGGCACGATGGGGCTCCCCCTCTGAAGGTTTCACAACTATGTCCTTCTCAATGCTCTAAAAATGCAAGTACTGATGGAGATCAAGGAGCAACTATCTAGACTGAAGAGGATGCGCTCTCATCTCGGCAAGCATAATCCTAACAAGTACTACCTCTATCATTATGACCATGGTCATGATACAGAAGAGTATATCTAGCTCCAAGATGGGATCGAGAAGCTCATCAGATGAGACAGGCTTGGCCGATTCCTATGACGTCGGCTCGAAGGGTGGGAAGATCGGTCAAGGGCACTGCCATAGCTAGAACCACCAAGAAGAAAGGAGCAGGAGCCAGATCGACCACCACTCGGCATCATCAACACCATCTCTAAAGGACTATGGTGAGGGAAGGCTAGTGAATCAGTAGAGCCCAGGAAGAGATGGAGAACTGAGGAGCCCATTGCTTTCACCAATAGATGCCCATGGAGTTTAATTCCTGCATAATGACGTGGTTGTAATCTCTTTAAACATTGCTGACTATGATGTATGCCATGTTCTGATAGATAATGGAAGCTCTGCTGATATTTTATTTTATAATGATTTTTTAAAAATATCTTTACCTAATAATCACTTGGGATCTATGAACTCCTCATTGGTAGGCTTCACTGGTGACACCATGCCAGTTGAGGGCATAATAAGTCTGAATGTGGCTGTAGGGCAATGCCTGAGGCTGGCCAAAGCATAGGTTGATTTTCTAATCATAAAAGCTCCATTCGCTTACAATGCTATTATTGGCTGACCTGGTGTGAATACACTCCAAGCTATGGTATCAATTTATTACTTAAAGGTGAAGTTCTCAATGAGTTACAAAATTAGAGAGATTAGGAGAGACCAGGCCTTGGTAAGGCACTGTTACTCCATTGCCCTACAGAAAAACACCCAGTCCGACCTTTGCCTAATTGATGGGCTGGATGTTCGCGATGACCTTATGGAGGAGCGGGGCGAGCGTATGGAAGACCTTGTAGCCATGTCCTTGGATTTTAGAAATGCAAAGCACACTGTGCAGATCAACTCCAACTTGGGAGGCGAGGTTCGAGAACAACTCATCACCTTCCTTTGAAAGAACATGGGCGTCTTCTCCTAGGTCCTAATAGATATGCCGGGGATTGATGCCGAAGTTATGGAACATCGACTGGCTGCAGATCCTAGGTGTCGATCAATAAAAGAGAAGATGCATAGCTACACTCTAAAAAGGTAGAAAGTAATTACAGAAGAAGTCGACAAGCTTCTCAAGACTGGATTCATCTAGAAAGTTAACTACCTGAGCTGGATCTCAAATATGATGCTTGTCAAAAAGGCAAACGATAAGTGGAGAATGTGTATAGACTTTAAAAAATTGAATAAAGCCTGTCCAAAAGATAGTTACCCCCTACTCAGGATTGATCAACTGATGGATGCAACCATGGGCCACGAGCTTCTCACCTTTATGGATGTCTTTTTTGACTACAATCAAATCTAGATGGCACCATAGGATGAGGAGAAAATTGCTTTTATTACTGATCGTGGTCTTTACTGTTACAGGATTATGCCTTTCAGACTAAAAAATGTAGGGGCAACGTACCAACACCTAATCAACAAAATCTTTGAGGAGCAGATTGGCCGCAACATGGAGGTGTATGTGGACGATATGCTCATCAAAAGTCGAGCTTCAATGAACCACATCGCCAACCTTGAAGAGACCTTCAATGCACTTAAGATATATAAGATGAAGCTGAACCTGACCAAGTGTACCTTCGAAGTGACCTTGAGAAAGTTTTTAGGAATCATTGTATTGAGGTGCAAGATCGAAACAAATCCAGAGAAAATCCAAGCTATTTAGGAGATGACTGCTCCAAAAATAATTAAAGAAGTTCAACGCCTGACTGAAAAGTGGCATCCCTAAACTGCTTTATTTCGAGATC
Source organism: Cocos nucifera (assembly GCA_006176705.1). Lineage (NCBI taxonomy): Eukaryota > Viridiplantae > Streptophyta > Magnoliopsida > Arecales > Arecaceae > Cocos > Cocos nucifera. The sequence goes on along the minus strand of QRFJ01002146.1, from coordinate 22,299 downwards.
GGTCGAGCGATGCATGCTGTTCTTTCATGCTCTCAAGCAGCCAAAGAACTTTTGCTAGACAATGGAATGCCAACAGACAATCGAGGATCTTAAAAACTAGCTTGGCTTACCCCCATTGTTGGCGAAGCTTGAGCCCAAAGAAGAATTATTCTTATATCTAGTAGACTCCCCAGTAGCCCTACCGATAGTCCTGGTTAAGAAGGAAATGAAAGTGCAGTGACCAGTCTACTACATAAGCCAGGTCCTGAGAGAAGCAGAGACCAGGTACTCTAAATTAGAAAAATTGATTTACGCTCTTCTAATTACTGTCAGAAGACTCCGACCTTACTTTTAGGGGCACTCCATAATACTTATCATAGATTTGCCAATTAAGACAGTCCTTCATCAAATGGATGCCTCCAGAAGAATCGTAAAATAGATGATCGAGCTTATAGAATTTGACATCAACTATCAACCTCGATCATCGATCAAAGTCTAAATATTAGTAAATTTTGTTATGGAATGCACCATCCCAGATGAAGTCAAGCTTGAACAGGATGAAACCAGTGTTCCATGGTTACAATCGGGCTCCCCTGAAGAGAGGGCCGACCTTCTTGAAGATTCTTGGCCCCTATATGTGGACAGCTCATCCAATGCTTCTAGAGTGGGCGTAGTGTTGATCTTGGTTAATCCAGAAGGCATCATCGTCGAATATGCACTATGCTTTAAATTTTCAGTAACTAATAATGGAGCTGAATATGAAGCTTTGATCGCTGGGTTAAAAATAGCAAAAGAGTTAGAAGCAGATCGGCTCCAAGTCTATAGTGATTTCCAACTGGTGGTCGGATAGGTCAGTGATAATTATGAAGCTTGAGAGGAAAGCATGATAAAATACCTTGAGAAAGTAAAAAACTTGACTCCGACCTTCAACAGTTTTAGTATTCAATAGATTCCGAGGATAAAGAATATAATAGCCGACCTTCTCTCATAATTGGCCACTTTAGCTCCGATCGAACTATCCAAAGAAGTAATTTTTGAAATCCTAAAGTGCCCAAGCTCAGAGGAGTCGCATCCTATTATGCAAGTTGAGTGCAAATCAAGCTAGATTGACCCGCTGGTTGCCTACCTCAAGGATGGAGCTCTTCCTTATGATTTGAAAGAAGGTTAGAAACTCAGAAATTAAGCTTTCCGATATATTCTGTATGAAGGCAAGCTATATAAAAGGTCGTATTCTCTACCGCTCTTAAGATGTCTCCAACCATCAGAGGTCGACTTTGCATTATGGAAAGTGCATGAGAAAATTTACGAAAATCATGTTGGAGCCAAATCCTTATCACAAAGACTACTTTGGTAAAGATACTATTGGCCGACATTGTACCATAATTCCATAGAGTATATCAAAAAATGTGACCACTGTCAGAGAAATGCAAACATACAAAAATAATCGACCTCCAAGCTTACTCCACTAAGTACACCGTGGCCATTCGCGTAGTGGAGAATGGATATATTTGGCCAAGCTTACTCCTAGTTGCAATCGACTACTTCATCAAATGGATCGAGGCCGAACCATTGGCAAAAAATATCGAAGCCAAGGTACAGGACTTCATCTAAAAGTCAATCATCTACTAATTTTATCTACCTTAAACTCTCATAACTGGTAATGGATGGCAGTTTGTCGGGGCAAGATTTACCGAATTCTATGAAGATATGAACATCTCCCACCATTTTACATCAATCATCCACCCACAAGCAAACGGAGAAGCTAAAGTGACAAACAGAATCTTGCTGTAAGATATTAAAGCAAGACTTGAAAGAGTAGAAAAAATTTGGATAGATGAACTCTATCATGTGCTCTGGGCATACCGAACTATCCAAAGATTGCCAACTAGGGAGACCCCATTTGCCTTAGCTTTTGGAATGGAAGTGGTCATCCCAATAGAACTCAAACTTCCGTTAGCATGAGTTATAACATTCAATGAGCAGCGAAACTCACCGAACCTTAGGGCTAACCTCGACTTGTTAGAAGAAAAATGAAAGAAAGCCCAAGTTTGGATCGCAGTCTACAAGCAAAAAGTAGTTCGCTACTATAATTCAAAAGTCAAAGATAAGATATTGAAAGTGAGAAACTTGATACTTCGACGAGCGACTATCTCACAGCCTCAAAATCAACGAAAGCTCACTCTGAATTGGAAAGGTTCATATGAAATAGAGGAGGTTATCCGGCCCAAAACTTATCGCTTAAAGGAGCTTGGAGGAACAACTCTACCATGGCTTTAAAATTCAGAAAACTTGAGAATGTACTATTTGTAACTTTTCTTCAATAAAGTTTTTCTATTTTAACATCACTACTTCTTGGTGCAAAAATCGTATAATGACTAATAACTCTTTGAAGTAACCTAAAGTAGCCCATTAGGAATAGGAGAAGAATTTCATCCTAATGTGAGCAAAGTTGAAGGACTCATTGAACTAAGACGAGATGAGGAAAGAGGCCCTACCAACGGCCCTGACATGCTCCTACAGCCCATTAGAAATAGGAGGAGAACCTCATCTTAATGTAAGCAAAGTTGAAGGTCTTGTTAAATTAAGACGGAATGAGGGGAGAGGCCCTATCAATGTCCCTAATGTACCCCTATAGCCTTTTAGGAATAGGAGGAGAACCTCATCCTAATATGAGCAAAGTCGAAGGCCTTATTAAATTAAGATGGGACGAGGGGAGAGGCTCTATCAATGGCCCTAATGTGCCCCAACAGTCCATTAGAAATAGGAAGAGAACCTCATCCTAACATGAGCAAAGTTGAAGGTCTTGTTAAATTAAGATGGGATGAGGAGAGAGGCCTTATCAATGATCCTAATGTGCCCCTATAGTCCGTTAGGAATAGGAGAAGAACCTCGTCCTAACGTGAGCAAAGTCGAAGGCCTCATTAAACTAAGATGAGATGGGGGAGATGCCCTATTGATGACCCTAACGTGCCCCCATAAGCCATCTTAGGAATAGAAGGAATGCCTCATCCTAACATGAGCAAAAGTTAGAACCTTGTTGACCAAAGATAAAGAAAAGAAAGAAGCTCGGTGGAGAATCCTTACACGTATTTTTTTGCGATAACCTAACTACGTCAAATATGAAAGGCAGAACCTTATCCCGATTCGTAGAAGAGATCCCAGCTTGGCATATACAATAAACATTTCATGAGAAGGCAACGCAGAGAAAAATGGAGTGAAGAAAGTAAAGCCATAAGCTAGCCTTGAATTCATGCGAAATAAAAATAATAGAAAGGTACCATTTTATTATAAAAGTAAGTTCGTAACATACAAAACATAGGTCAACAAGATCGATTACACCAACAAAAAGAGAAAGAGAAAGCACGTCAAAATTCTAAGAAGGCATGGACTCCTCAGACTTCGGGCTGGTGGCCATTACCAAAGACTTTTTAAGACAATCGACCTCATCCTCAAGCTCTCTCTGCCTCATCATATTATCATAGAACATCCTATCGGCTTGGTGGTAGTTCTCTTCTGACTCTCGCAGACTCCTCCTTAGGACCTCGGACCCGGCCTCCGCATCCTTGGTAACTTGACTTTCACAAGCCAGTTCAAGCTTTAGCCGTTGCACCTCGATCTTTTTCACATCGACCGACTCTCAGAGTTCACCGATGGTCCTCTTCAAAGAGGCGACCTCCTCAGCCTCCCTGCTCGTACCAGCCAAAAAGCCATCATCGAGTTGCCGTTGGAGCCAGGCTACTTCATTATTGGAGGCATGAAGCTTTTGTTCTAATGTGGATATCCTACCACTCCAGCCCAATCAGTAAGTCTCATATATGAGCTTAGCATCGTGCAGCTACTTTTAAAGTATAGAGAACCTCATTGACTAGTCCCACTCAAATTGTGCCTTATCGGAGGACCATGGCGAGCTTTCCTCCAGAAGTTGAACTTTCTCATTCACCGTCTTGAGTTGAGTCTCGAGGGAAACGATCTTCACTGTCAACACCCAGGATTTATCACTCGCACTCTTTCAAAGTTCGGCCAGCTCTCTCTCGAAGCTCTCCTTTTGAATGCTGAAACTAGCAGTGTCTTTCATGTGCAAGTTTTGGAGGCGAGTAACCTCTTTGGTCACCTCTGAAGCATTCTTCCATGAAGCTCGAAGGTCATCCTCTATCATCTTTAACTTCTTCTTCAACTGATGGACTTCCTTCTTCAGGCTTTTTATTAAGAGTTTTAGGGGAACCCCTTGTGCAAGTGGGTCAGCATCGATGGAAGACTACATTCAAGGTATGAAAAATACTCAAAGGTATGGATAAAAAAGAAATCCACTTTCATTTAATCAAAAATTTTGAGTACAAAGCAAAAAAGGATTGAAAAAGCAAAATGTACAACTACTCGAGAATTTTAACCTCGGAAGAAGCGATGGAAGACGAAATCGGAGCGCTCTCGACTGCCCGAACTAGCTCAGGTGCTTCTGTGGCAAACTCAAAAGGACCAAATGTAGGCTTGACGAAGGGAGGAATGATTGCAGCATCAGATGGTCCCGCATCTACCTCATCTTCCTCCTCCAGAAAGCCAAGGTTGAGTTCGGGGAACCTCCGAGCCACCCTATCTTTGCAGAGCTTGAAACCCTTGAAGAACGCCTCTTGACCGAATTCAACGTTTAGGTTTCTCATCTTGGAAGAAATCTTGAACTCTTCCATAGCCTGAGTCATCACCTCCGAGACTGACTTCACCATCCGAGCCTCTAGTTTGACGACCGTATTCTCCACTTCCTTCCTCCTCTTCTCCTCCAGGGCTAGTGCGGCCTTGAGTCTGGTTGAGATGAACTCCTCCTTTCGAAGTGCCCCCTGGAGACTCTTGATGTTCACCGCCTTCTCCTCTATAGAATGCTCAACCTCGGCAAATCTCTCTCGAAGATGGCAAATCTCGCCTCGAAGGCCGTCTTGGACCCTTTGTGCTTCCGCCTCCTGACGGTGCACCTTCTTGATATAGGCGAGCATCTAGTGACCCAACTGCAATAAATGATTGATGTTAAAAACAAAAAAGGGAGAAGAAAAGAGAGGAGCAGAAAGGTCGAGCAATGGAACAGTTATCTTGAGGACAGTTCCAAGAGAACTCCAAGTGAGTTGTAGTGGGTCAAGATCAGCCATATCTTCCACCACCTCCGGCATGGCAAACCTATCGATTAGATCTCAAACGATCTCTGGATTGTCGAAGGGATCCTTCCCTCATTCATCATTTTCACCATCTACCCTGCTAAGATGAGCCTTGTGGGATGTCTTGACGATAGCTCTCTTCTTCTTCCTTCCTTCCCCTACTTCTCCCTCGGTAGGGGGCTTCGAAGCCTTATCCCCACTAGAAGGATCCGAAGGCATGGGAGGCATGGAGCCTATGCCAGCGGTGCCGACCTTGGCAACTAAGACAACTTCGATGCTAGCGATGACCTTGGGTGCAACGGCAGTGGAGGTGGGGACCGTAGAGCTGAAATCACCGACTTTCATCCTCTTTAAGCTATTGCTTGATGCCTTTTCTTTTTTCTTCTTGGTGTAAAGCCCTTTGATAAGCATTTTGGTGGCTTTGGTATCCATTTCTATAATAGGAAAAGAAGTGCGGTCAGTGACAATACATGTGCAAAACTATCTAAATTCGAAAAGCAAAAGGTGTACCAATGAGATCAAGAGGACTCAGACCCAGGTTGAACAAGATATATTCTTTCAGGAGGATGAGAAGGAGAGGAGTTCGGTATGCTTTGAGTTTATTGGAGAAATCAAGATTGGCTCCATCTAAGCTAGGAGCTCGGTGAACTGACTTCCTAATATAGCACCAAGGAGGGAGATCTAAGAGCAGGGTCGAACAGTACACAAAAAAGTACTTTTTCTTTCAGTTATAAATGAAAGAAGGGGCATCTTTCAATAATCCTTTCTTGCCAAACTAGGGAGAAAAGTACCATCAGTCCTTCTAGAAGGATGGTGCTTGAAGGTGTAGAAACTTCTAAAGAGCAAAATAGTCGGCTGGACCTCAGCCAGTTGATAGAGGGAAAGAAATTCAATGATGAATCGAAAAAAGTTCGGCATGACAGATGTGAAAGAGATGTTTAAAAATTGAAAGTGGGCGACTACAAAAGGGGGTAGGGGAAGCCTAAGCCCGGCATGCAAAATTTCTAAGTACAAATAAAATAGACTGATCAGAGGAGAGCTGACTCGATTATCGAAGCTAGGAAGTTCAAGATTGAATTCCTAGGGGATTCCATATCGAATTCAGATCAGAGAAAGATCGTCTGAAGTAAGAATAGATGGGATGGTGTCTGGAATGAAGGACCAGTGGGACATGTTCCTAGGATCTACCTCAGCCTGGGGTGTGGGTTCAAGGAAGGTCAGTCTAAGTGAGCCCTAGGAATTGATGTAGGAGGAGGTTTCGGAAGACATTCAGATCGAAATAAAATCCCAAGAAAACCCCAGAAATAAGGAAAAATGCAGGGTAAATGTTGCTGCCAAAAAATTGAAAGAGTAAGAAGCTAGAATGAAAAGTGAATAACCTAAGAGAAGGGATAGGAAACTGACCTAGGCTATCTGGGGAGAAAGAAAGGATGATGGATGTGATGAGAACCAATCGAAAGGGTGTCTGGAGCTCGAAAAGGCGAGGAAGGAGGCTAGGACCCTTGGGAAGAAGATGAATGGGGATCGAAGGAAAGAGAAGACTCTGGTAAGAATGGCTTTTGGAGGAGAGGAGAAGGCCTTAAATAGTTGAAGATAACTCGAGGCAGTTATGATTGTGGATCAACCTCGGTTGGTTAGCATGCACCGTGTGTCCCACTCATCAAGACAAAGGAGTGGCGACAAGTGGAGTCCTTATGATGCCGTACCTGAGGCAAGATTTTAATGAAAAATTTGAAGGGCCATCCTTTCAAACTCACTTTAAACTCAGAAAGCTTTGGTGCCAACGTGGTAAATGCCAAAATGTTTCATCTTGACAAGCATGGAAATCCGAGATCGGGCTTTAGTAGTTGCCTTTTTCTTTCCTTCCTTCGAATTTTGAACTTGGGAGTAGGGAGACTATTTTGGAGATAAACCCCGCTCTCACCGAAGTCTAGTTTGATGCTTAGCCTGATGTGACTGGTAATCATAGAAGAGCTTCGATCGTGAATTCTTCCCCTTTTGGACCTCTCTAGTAGTCGAACTCCTTTCGGACCTCTCCAGCTTTCAAACTCCTTTCGGACTCCTCCAGCAGTCGAACTTCTTTTGGATCTCTCCAGCAGTCGAACTCCTTCTGGACTCCTCTAGCAGTCAAACTCCTTTTGGACTCCTCCAGTAGCCGAATCCCTCCTGGACTCCTCCAATAATCGAACTTCTTCTGAACTCCTCTGGCAGCCGATCTTCTTCCGGATTTCTCTCGATCGAACATTCCATAGTCACCCAAGAAGGTCTCTGCATGAAGCTAGCTCCACATGGCATGAATAAACTCTTCCACAGACTGCTTAAGAGGAGTCCAAGCTCCCTTGGTATTGATGTAACTCAAAGACTCATCATCAACTGACGCCTACTCCTTCGAACTTTGACTATTAAATCTCAATGGACTAGCACGTCATGACAACAGACACTACCCTCCATAACGAACTCCACATAGCTCCGAGCGGCCAAATATCGGATGGTTACGACTGTCACTATCAGTTTGTTATATGCTCCATCTATAAAAGGGATCCTTCATATATGTTTTCTCTAGGCTCTCTTCAACTTCTTGATACTTTGCAACTTTTTCTACTGAGCACATCATTTCTGTTGGCCAAAAGAGCTGACTTAATCATCAGAGAATCTTATCGGAGCCACCACCCCAGGCTTTGGGCAAGACTCATTTTGTAGGTGACTGACGGCGACCTCATCTTCTCCAACTCCAGCACTTCTCTGACCACAACCAAATTTTGCACAAACATATATTATTTTGAAGATGTGCATTTGTCTACAATCTTTCTTTATAAGAAATGCGACACAAGGAACAAAATCTGCCATTTGAAGCAAATAGTGAAATCATTAATCATTGAGAGTAATTAGCTATGAATAGTGAGACCATTATTCAGCAATGATATATATCATTAAGTGACTCAAAAAGTGATACAAGAAACAAAACCACCATTTTACTCACTATTCCCATGAGATCGCAGCCGGTCAAATAGAATAATTTACTTGTTATCTACAATACAGATCAAAAAATTTCTTTGATTTCACTCCAACATAAAATATTAAAAAGTTGCTAACAAGTAGCCCTCTCAAGCATTTTACAATACACGTGAACATTGAACTACTAATAACAAATTTGAAGTAAAAAAAGAGCATCAAAGTGGGTCTAAAATTTTCTTAGACCTTCTCTTTTTTCAAAATCTTTTTAACTACAAGGCCGGCAATGCACAAGATGCTTAACTATTTTATAGAAACATAAGGTTTTTGTTTCCAACTTTTATGAAAAAAATCCTCTCTCTAAAGCATAAAAGCAAAAACTAGATCATCCAAGTGGGTCTAAAAAGCTTATCCCAAACATCCAAGATAACAAATGGTACAGAATAGCATGAAATAAAAATAACTTTTTTTTATCATAATAGTAGACCAAAGAATTCATTTGATAGCTTCTACCAAGTTGAATAATTGCAATTGAACATAATACAAAATGATGTGATTACACCAAATTTAACAAAAAAAATGATAACTCGAATCATGCTAAGTAGCTCTATTCAAGCACATTTCAAACTAAAAGATAACCTCATTAATTCGAGTACAACAATCACCCCTTCCATGATTGATGGGAAGGATGGATGTTTAGAGGATGTGTTAGTGGCAGTAATTTATTACAACTCAGAACAGAATAATGTGATTATGTTACTATTCTAAAATTTTGACAAGTCAAAAATTAATTGTAAACATTAGGATGGGACCTAGAAAAATTCCAACTATAAATAAAGAATGAATACAACTAGAGATGGGAGACAGAGCAGTATACCTGGATGGCCACCATATCATTCAACCATGGAGATGAATAACAAGGATGCTATATGCTATACCGAACACATTTTGTATACCACATATTCCATCTTGTTTGATAGCTATCTATCTTATGATTGAATAATGTGAAGGTTATTCAGGATTATATTGTTTTCTACAGTACAAAATAAACAACATCTAGGATCCTAGATCCTAGAAAAGCAATGCGACTTCATTTGTTATGGAGACAACTTTAACTTCACAAGTCTGATTGCTACCTTTCTTTATCCCATTTTAAAAATGAAAAAATACTATCCTCACCCAAATTGAAAAATCGAGTACATAAATGATAGTAAAATAACCAAACATGTAGTAAAGTTTCAATAAACTATCTATTTTTTCTGATCAAGATGGATATAAGATATGATTTTTATTAATAATATCAACACATCAATTTAATTATCAACTAAAATTTTAAAAATAAATTATTTATCAAACTATCAATAAATAATATATTTTTAATTCTTACGATGACACACCTATTGGTGTAGAATCTGGTTGATGCTGGACTAGTCTAGAGCTGGGAAAGATGAGGTTGCCATCGATGACCTGCAAGGTAAGTCTTGATTGGAGATGGGGGTGGCTCTGGTAAGATCCTTCGACGATCAAGTTAGATCTTCTGGCCAACAAAAATGGAACGCTCAGGAATGAAAGTGGCAGAGTAACGAGAAGAGGAAGAGAGCTTGAAGAGAAAATATATCTAGAGGATCTCTTATATAGACGGAGTTCATAATAAATTAATGGTGACTATCGTAACTGTCTGATAGTGGGCCGTTTGGAGCTACGTAGAGTTTGTTATAAGAAAGTAGTATCCGTTATCATGACATTCCAATCTATTAGGATTCAATGATTAAAGCTTGGATGGAGTGGCTTTTGGCGATGAAGAACTTTATATCATAATAGTTCTGGAGAAGTTCAGACTTCTCCGAGGTTGTCAGCATATTGATTGGTTTGCCTTGAGCTGGGGCCTGAATCTGCATAGAGGATGAGATCCTTCTAGGAGATAGTAGGAAACTCAACTGGAGGGAGCCTGCTTGGGTGACTGAAAGGAGTTTGACTGGAGGAAGATCGGTTGAAAGGAGCTTGCCTGCTGACTAATGGAGATCGACTGGGAGGGAATCCTTTGGATGATTGCAAGGAGTCCGTACAAGGTTCCAAGCATCATGAAGTTAAGATCCACCATCTATGATAAAGCATTGAAGTTTGCTAAAGGAGTAGCTCTGCTAATTTGTGGCTCTTATCATGAAATCCAGTCTGTGTTGAAGAAATTCATCCTGAAAGGGATTTGGTTAGATAGGAGTTCTATCAACTTCAAGATCAGCCGAGCCAGGTTATACAGGAATTGAATGTTTAGCCAGCTGCTTAGGCGATTGACTTCATTATTGTAGTTCATCCAAAAAGAAGCACAATTGGAGCCAGCCACTTATAGTGAAGGAACTCAACTGCTCTCATAATCTATAACCAAACTTGTCTTGGGCGAGGTCCGCGGCATGCTACAGGCTTAGGTGCTTACTCATGCAGTCTAGAAGATCGACTGGTAGATTGAAGATTGGCTGCCACGGGACCGCCTTGGGACTAGACTCTAGGTCTAACATTGGCAGGAGTGGGTTCTACCCCAATAATAGTTCTCTCACTTCTGAGTTTGAAGTTCAAAGGAAGAAAGTAGAAGGAAGGCGGCTGCCGAAGTCTTTTCCCTAGTTCCATGCTAGTAGGATGGATGGTCTTGGCATTTCCTACGCTGGCGTTGAAGTTTCTTCAATACAAATTGACTTGAAAAGATAAATTTTTGAAACTCCCACTAAAGCGCTACCCAAGGTATGGTGCAATAAAGGTTCCGCTCATTGCCATCCCTCTATCATGATGAGCGAGACATGTGTCAACCTAGGATCTGTCGGAGGAGATCTGCAATCATAACTGCCTCGGGCTCTCACGGATATTTAAGCTCATCTTCTTCCTTCAGGATTTTAGTTTATTTGGGTTTTCTCTCTCTTTCTTCTGGTCTTCATCTCCTTCCTGCTCTAGAGGACCAGCATCTTCCACCATTTTCTTTGATTCCCAGGGGTTCTCCTATTCGACTTTCATCGAGCTCGTCGTCTCCCCATTCTTCCCCATCAATTTAGGTTAGTCCCTCAACCCTCCTTTTGATTATTCCTACCTTTTAGCATCTTTGTCCATTTGATTTGTTTGAAAGTCTTGAATCTTATTTTTCTTGATTTTTTAGAGGTTTTTTTCTAAGTTAGTTTGATCCATATGGCCACTGAAGGTTCCTAGTCGACTTGTTTCAAGAGTTTGGCCTATTTGGCATTTATGGATCCACCGCATAAGGAGTCTGAACCCATAGAAGTATCCCAACCACTCTTCATTCCTAATACCATCTTCTGTAAACTTTGACATGAAGATCTTTTTTTGATTAGGATCCAGTTCGGAATCCCTCATGAGTATGAGCTCGAACTTTTTAGTCCTAGTGATCGAGCCTGCTCCCCTTCTGCAGGCTAAACTTGCTTGTATATCGAAACCCTCCATACAAGACTTCGGCTATCCATACCTCCTTTTGTAGTCAACCTATTTAAGTTCCTAAATATTTTCTTTGCTACTATGGCACTGAACTCATTTAGGTTCGTCATAGGATTTCTTTCTTTATGTATTATGGCCAATGTCTGACCTACCATTTCTCTATTCCATAATTTCTTCACCTTCAAACATCATCCCACCACCAAAGATTGGTGATATGCCTCTCCTCAATTCGGCAAGAAGGGGTTGCTCAAGGATGCTCCTTCTTCCATTCACAATTGGAAGGAGAAATTCTTTTTTGTTTCATATCATTCCTTGGAGTTAGAACTTCCTTCTTGGTGAGACAAAAGAAATTCGATCTGCCAAGCTCCCAAACTTGAGAAAGAGGATCGGGACTCGATCGACAAACTGAGGAACTACTGAGCTCCCTTATTTCCCGAACTCCGAGATGATTGGACCTTATTTAATCTTGGTCTCAGTCCCCTTGATCCAGTAGATAGTCCTCCTTAGCTAGTCAATCATGCAATGTTCTTTCATCTGACTTTAACTTTATTCAGCATAGAAATGACTCCTGAAGAATGGAATCATCTAACGAAGAAAATCAAATCCCTTAAGAGGAAGGATGGTGCTGTTGAGGAACCTTCGAAGAGGGCTTGCATTGAAGAACCAGTCCCGATGGTGCCGATATAGGCAACACCCACCCTAGAATCTAATGTGGCAGCACCAAGTCTAGCCATGCCTGATGAAGTTGCTCCCTCTACATCTCTTGAGTGGGGGGAAGTCATAGAGAAGAGGAAGAAGAAGAAGAAAAATGCCATCACCAAGAAGGTTAAGAGAAAGGTCAGGCGCTCTAATGGCGAGATCTCTAGCTAGGAGTAGAATTCTTTGGATGATCGGAAGGCTGTCCATTCTTTGATGCGGGGTAGCATTCTCCCGCACATCATCAATAGAATGGTCTAGAAGGAGAATGTGGAGAGGTTTGATGAATGCTTCACTGCCTACCTTGAGGTAACCAATTTTTTCAAACTTGTTAGAATGAAGTATGTACTTCCAAAGTTCTGACTTAATTTCTTTTCATTTTGCAGTTGGGGCATTACTTGTTTGCCCAGTCAAGGGCAGTCGATTTCCATTAGGCCAAGATTTCTAAAGTCCTTTAGGAGGCTCAAGTGGAGGTCGAAAGGGTTTGGGCTGAGGTCGACTATTTGAAGGTGGCCTCAGAGATATAAGTTATAGAAGTCAAACACCTTCGGAAGGCATTGTGGAGAGAAGAAGAAGCTTCCACAGGTTTGAAGGCAGCCTTAGCTCTTTCAGAAGACAAGAGAAAGAAGGCTGAAGAGGAGGTCGGCACCAAGAGGGAGCGGGCTGTCAAAGCCTTCAAGTATTTTCAAGCTATGGAAGACATCAAGATCGCTTTCGCCAAAGAAGCTTTTTTGGAGGGGTTTGAGATTTGCATGAGGAGGGTCGCAAAGAACTTTCCAAAGATAGACCTTGACCTTCTAGCGGACAAATCTAGTGAAGAAGCCGATCCCTACGATGCTGATGCTACCTCTCTTACCGTTGAACCTACTCTCGAAGCTCCCAAACTTGTAGCTGTGGTCTCTGAACCTGCTCTTGAACCCGAGGTCATGAAGGATGTGCCAACCTCATCTACCGCTATGACGCCCGAGGTTCAAAATTTTTGATGATGGTATTTTTCCCTTCTTTTTCTTTCTTTTGATGTATTCAAACATTTTGTTAATGCAATGAAAGTAAATTTCCTTTCTTCATACTTGTATTGTGACATTTGTTATTCAGAATTCCTCTAGTGAGCAAAGCCCCGATCTTTCTTCTCCGATTGAAGCCATGCCGCTACATGAGGATGTCCCATTGAAATCCATTACTAAAAACTTGAAAAAGAAAGTTCGTCAGTTAAAAAAGAAATTGAAGAAGGTCGAAGGTTAACTTCAAAAGTTGAGAAAAAGTTGCTCAGAGTTAATGATCGAGGTTACTCGCTTATGCCAAGTGCACAAAAAGAGTTCTATAGATTATATCAACAAGAAGCGGCACTTGACTGAAGAACTTGAATGAGAGCAGAAACTCTATAGAGAGAAAGTTTGGGCCATGACGTCCAAGGTCAGCTCTCTTGAAGTTAAGCTCAATATGGAAAAAGAAAAAATTTTGCTATTAGAAGGAAGCTCGTAATGGTCTTTTGATAAGGCATGGTATGACTGGGATTGGTCGAAAAAATTTTTGGAGCTCCAAAAATAACTTCAAGACATCGAAGCTTGGCACAATAGTTATAGAGTATGCTAGGTAGAGAAAATGTCTAGACTTGAGTGTGAGCTTAAGGCGGCTAGAGATGAAGTGACTCATCATCGAAAGCAGTTAGCTAATAATCAGTAGGCCGATGTTAGTAGAGAGTCAGAGCAACTTGCTTCTTTAAGGAAGTCCTTCGATGATCTTTTCGAGTCACACGAGAAGGAGAAGGCCGAACTTCAATAACTAAAGATCCAAATGACCTATGAGCGACGAGCTATTAAGGATGTGGAGGCTGAGTCAGAGGTCCTAAGAAGACAATTGCAAGAGTTCAGAGATAATTTCCAACATGCTGACAAATTATATTTAGAGAGCCTGTTGAAGAGGAAGGAACTTGAAGAAGAGGTTATTAGCTTGATGTAGTCTTTGGTGATGGCAGGGGTCGGTAGTCCAAAGTACGAAGGATTAGATCCTCCTTCTTAGGACTTCCTCCATTTTACTTTTTTGTACATGGTCTTGCAGACCTTTATTTTGTAATGAACTTCAACTTTAATGATGCAATACATTCTTCAATCATCTTTTTGCTCTGCTTGGGTTCGATGTTTGTTAACTTCTTCATTTTCCTCCTATATTATATAATCAGAGGTCCTCCTACGTGTCAGGCTGAGGTCCTCCCTCCTCTTATTCCTGATATGGTTGATCTTTACCACCGTTATGGTGAGGTTCTCTTATCCTTAATCGATGTTATAGGGGTGCAAAAGGGCTATTGAAAAGACCTCTCCTCTCCTTCAATCTTAAATAATAGGAGGTCTTCATTCATGTTAGGACGAGATTCTTCTTCTATTTCTAACATGGTTGGCCTTTACTTCATTCTCCTGTTAGGACGAGATCTTCCTCCTGTTTCTAACAGTTGGTCTTTACTTTTGTTAAGACGAGGTTTGATGGAAAAATCATGTTTTCCTTATACAGGATCGTTAAGATCTGATTAGATCTAAAGGAATATTTCAAAAATTTCTTTTTTAAGATCATAATTAGATTTAAGACATCTCAAATCTGATCCTTTAAGATCGATATTAAGATTTAAATAAAATTAAATCTAATTTAATTTCATACCTTCTTTTGGGTAATCAGATTATTCTGTGATGATCCTGATCTATCCTGAGATTCTCGAAGGTGCCATGCACACACCTAGCCTCTACCGGTATCCACTTGGATAGGATCTAGATGTCTTTTTCTCATAAATCTTTTTTCTAAAAATTAGATCTGGATCTGATCTAAAGAATCTTCAAAATAATTTGAGAAGGCTACTTATCCGTCTCATGAACACCATCGCATAGATGCTGAAATCTTCTCAATATTAATTGGATCTTTTTCTCAGATTTAATTCCAACCTTTAGCACATAGAAGAAGGAGAGAGAGAGGATCAGAGAAGGCATGGAAGATGGAAGGGGTGGCAGCCTTTTGGGCATGGGAAAATATTTCTTACGTTACATCAATATGGTGTGAGAAGGGTTTTTTTATGTTATGCGCCATCTAAGACTCTGAAGTGATCAAGCAACTTGTTTGTGTGATTACATAGGACTCCTACCTGATAGCCCATGTCCCAAACCTGGTCTTTAAGAAGTTTGGTCACCCAAAACACTTCCCAAAGTGGCATGAAGTAAGGATGAGAAGGAGTCCATGGTGCATGGGACTCCTCCTTTCAAGAGTTTGATCCAAATCAAACTCTATCATAAGTTAGTCAAAATTTCACCATAAATCATAAAATTTGGCACATCCATAGCATGTCTCAAGCCCTACCACATAACAAAAAATTAGAGTAATCCAATTTCTAAAGAATTTTCTAAAAGCCTCTGATCAGGTGATCCTCAATTCTCTCAATTAGGTCAACTTTTGACCCTAGTCCAATTTGACTATGAATGGATTTAATTTTTATAATTAATCTGATCTAGACTTATTCTAGTTAGATAAAAATAAATCTATTCAAAATACAAAAATGAGTCAAAGCAAATTTGACTCGATTGCAATGAATCAGAAAGATTATAAAAGGAAAAAGTCAGGCTCAATCATGTGCTAGCACGATTATCTTGAACCTGATTGGATCTAATCCAAATCAATCAAATTGGGTTAGCTCAATTGATGACATCCAGACCCAAACTCTTATTTGTGTGATCTAGTTAGGTTCAATTTCGTATGGTAATGAGATATGTCATGATCTCTATCATTGACATCATCGAAACATCTTTCGATGGACTAAAATTTTTTTGATTCATATAATTAGAATGATTGATCATCAAAAATATTCTAACTGCTCCAAAAATCCATCAGTGACACCTAGCAGTATATGGTGGTAATCCATCAAAACTGAAAATAAACCTCTCGGTGCAGTTACCTATGAGATTGGATTCTTCTATCTTGAGCCCTAATAGGATTAGGGTTAAGGTGAACTCGTCAAACCCTATGTCCATCATATGAATTAATCATTCGATTCGAGTCCAATATGAAAACCTAAGAGAAACTCTTTCTATCATATTCACACTACCATGGCCATAGGCTTATGGACTCAATTTCATGATTATCATAGGGCTACTCCTCATCTACCGAGGTAGATAGATCTCCTATTGGTGGAATCCAATTCCTACAATGAACATGCTATAGCCAACATATACCTCAAGATTCTAAATGGCTAGAAAATCGAGTTATGGTGTAGTCAAACTATAACAACCTCAACGTGAACTGCCAATGCACCTCTGATCAAAGAACCATACGCCACTGCAGCATCGAGTCAGTCATCGATGAGAAGATAGACTTCCTTATGACTACTCGAAGTGGTCACGCTCAGTGCCGTCGTTCTTTAACAAGTACCTATACTCTCGCTCTGGTATCTCCATATCGTAGACTCAAGACATGTCTATTCTAAGAAAGTGATCGTATACTAATCTTCCAGATTGATCACCATCCTTGTGATGATCCTACGATCAGGAGCAGTTTATGAGTTAATTATGAAAATTTATGTCTTAAATTTTCAACTCTTGAAAATATGAATTTTCATTATCATTAACTCAAAGGATGTATCACAAACATTTTTAAATATACACTATGATAGAAAATAATCTTTTTATTAATTTGTAGTCAAAATTATAAAAATATCCTTAGAAGTGTATTATAAGTGATAGCCAATCTAGCTTCTAGGGCACACATCTAACAAACTCCCACTTGACCTAAAGCTAATTGGCTACAATTCTAAGTCCCATCTTCTCAAGATGGGCTTCGATCTTCTGCTAGCTCAATGGCTTTGTCAGTGGGTTAGCCACATTATCTATAGTATTGACTTTCTTGATCTTGATGTATCCCTTCTTGAGGTAATCATGGATGAGGTGGTATCGCCGCTCGATGTGCTTGGATTTTTGGTGAGATCTTAGCTCCTTAGCTAGAGCTATGATGCTATTATTGTCATAGAATAGAGGGACGGCATCTAATGGCATCACTTCGAGCTCTGTGGGTAACTTCTTGTACTAGAATGTCTTTTTTGCAGCTTTCAATGCAGCGATATACTCTACTTCCATGGTGGAATCTACTATCACCCTCTGCTTGGAACTCTTCCAGCAGACAGCACCACTATTGCATACAAATAGACTTTCAAATGTCGACTTTCGATGATCTATATCAGACATGAAGTTTGAGTCTGTATTACCCTGGACCGTTAGTTCTTCGTTACCAAAATTCAAGAATATATCCTTAGTCCTTCTCAAGTACTTAATGATACATTTTACAGAAGTCCAGTATTCTTCACTTGGATTAGACTGATATCTGCTCGTGACACTCACAGCATGGGCAATATCAGGTGGCATACATAGCATGGCATACATGAGGCTTCCTATTGCTGAAGCATAAAGGATCTTGCTCATGCATTCAATCTCCTCAAGTGTGTTGGGACAAATCTTCTTGGAGAGGTGAATGCCATGTCTGAAGGGCACCAATCTCCTCTTAGAGTTTTTCATGCTAAACCTCTTTAGCACCTCCTCTATGTACATCTTCTATGAGCAACCCAGCATCCTATTTGGTCTATCACTATAGACCTTAATTTTTAGAATAAAGTATACCTCTCCTAGGTCTTTTATGGAGAATTTTATAGACAACCATATTTTGAGTATGGTCAACACGAAAATATTATTTTCAATAAGAAGGATGTTATCCACGGATAGTACGAAGAAGACAATAGTGCTCTCATTGATCCTTTTGAACACACACGGTTTCTCATTCTTGATGAATCTAAATGATTTGATTACATCATTGAAATGAGCATTCCAGCACCGAGATGCTTGCTTAAGTCTATATACAGATCTTTGCAGCTTGCATACTTTGTGATCATTATCATTGAATGTGAATCCTAGCAGCTATTCTATATAGATATCTTCCTCAAGATATCCATTTAAGAATACCATTTTCATGTCCATCTACCATATTTCATAAACAAAAAAGGCTGCAATAGCAAGCAATATATAGATGGATTTGAGCATGGCTACTGACGAAAAAGTATCCTGATAGTTAATGCCCTCACGCTAACTATACTCTTTCGCTAGAAGCCTTGCTTTGAATGTCTCTACATTTCCATCGGCACCTATCTTTCTCTTGAAGATCTATTTATATCCAATAGGTACTATATCTTTAGGTGGATCTACCAAGATCCAGACTTAGTTCGAACATATTGAGTCATTCTCTGACCTTATTGCTGTTAGATATATGTGCCCTAGAAGCCAGAATTGGCTGACACTTGTAATACACTTCTAGGGGCAAAATTGTAATTTTGACTATAATTAATGAAATGGGCTATTTTCTATCACACCTATGTATTTAGTGTCTGTGATACATCCTTTGAGTTAATGGTAATGATAATTCATATTTTCAAGAGTTGAAAATTTAAGACATGAATAATCATTATTAACTCATAAACAGCTCCCGACCATAGGATCATCACGAGGATTGTGATTGATCCGGAAGGTTGGTGTACGATCGCTTCTCTTTAGTAGATGAGTCTTGAGTCTACGGTGTGGAGACACCGGAGCGAGAGTACAGGTACTCGTTAGAGAACGAGGGCACTGAGCGTGACCACCTCGAGTAGTCATTAGGAAGTCTACCTTCTCGTCAATGACTGACTCGATGCTGCAGTAGTGTGTCTGGTTCTTTGACCTGAGATGCATCGGCAGTTCACCTTGAGGGTGTTATAGTTTGACTACACCATTACTCGATCTCCTAGCCATATGAAACCCTGAGGTGTATGTTGGCTATAGCATGTTCATTGTAGGAACTGGATTGCATCAAGATGGGATCTATCTACCTCGGTGGTAGAGGAGTAGCCCTATGATGATCATGAGAATCAAGTCCAGAAATCCATGGCCATGGTAGAGTGAAATAATAGAAAGAGTTTCTATTTAGATTTTCACATTGGACTCGAATCGAATGATTACATCATATGACAGAGACTAGGGTTTGACGAGTTCACCTTAACCCTAATCTGATCGGGGCTCAAGATAGAAGAAATGAATCACACAGGTAGCTGCACTAAGAGGTTCACATTCAGCTCTGATGGGTTGCCACCATATACTGCTAGGTGTCACTGATGGATTTTGGGAGCAATTAGAATGATTTAGATGATCGATCATTCTAGCTGTTCGAATCAGAGGAGTTTTGATCCATCGAAAGGAGTTTCGATGATGTCTACGATAGAGATTGTTGGTGCAGAAATCCATCGCCGTCGGAGGTCGCCAAAATCGTGGCCGCTGAGCACCGCCGGGGACCTGCAAAACGAAGTCCCGTCCGGAATCGGTGGGGTGGTGGCTCCGGCAGGACCCTCCGACGGTCAAGTTAGTTTCCGGCCAACAGTAATGGAGTGCTCGGAATGAGTTCCGGAGCTTAGAAATGTGGAGGAGAGCTTAGAGAGTCAAGAGTTCAGAGAGCTTAGCCTTAGTATGTCGGGAGGGGTCCTTTTATAGCGGAGCTTAGTTGATGGTGACGGCTGTGCCGTCTGGCAGAGAGTCGTCGGGCAGCATGGAGTTTGGTACAGAGAGGCGTCGTCGGTAGATCGTGGGAGCCATACCGGGAGTCGTGGGCCGCATGGAGTCCGGTACGGAGAGGAAGGCGTCGTCGGAGATCGGTAGATCGTGGGAGCCATGGAGTCCGGTACGGAGAGGAAGTCCGGATCGAGTGGCGAGCCGTGGGCCGCATGGAGTCCGGTACGGAGAGGAAGGCGTCGTCCGGTAGATCGTGGGAGCCATACCGGCGAGCCGTGGGCCGCATGGAGTCCGGTACGGAGAGGAAGGCGTCGTCCGGTGGATCGTGGGAGCCATACTGGCGAGTCGTGGGCCGCATGGAGTCCGGTACGGAGAGGAAGGCGCCGTCCGGTCTTGCTGCAGGCGACAGTTCGTCCAGATGGAGTTCGGACTTGTAACAGAGTTCGGCCGAAGGGGAAGCTGGGGGAGTTCGTCTGGCTGAAGGGTCGGCCATCTGTAGAGTTCGGCCGCGGGACGATTGCCGAGGAGTTCGACCGCTGAGAGGCCCGAAGAAGCTCGGCTGGCCAGTTGAAGGACTTCGGTTGCTAGTTGGTTCGGCCAGGGCTCGCTGAGGAGTTCGGTCGCCTAGGGTCGGTCCGAAGGGGTTCGGCCACTTGGGCTCGCCTGAAGTCGGTCCGAAGGAGTTCGGCCGTGGGGTCCGAATGGGTTCGGGCTTGTAGGAGAGTTCGGCTGAAGGGAAAACCCGGGAGGAGCTCGGATGGCCGAACGGGCGTCTGGGAGGAGTCCGTCTCCCGAAGAAGTCCTGCCGCTTGGAGTCCAAGGAGCTCGGCCGTCAGGAAGTTCGGCTGGCGGTGAGCAGTTCGGCCCGAAGCCTGGAGGAGTTGCTGGCAGGAGTTCGGAGTTCAGGAGTTCGGGCGGAGTTCGGCTCTAGGCAGTTCGGCCCGGACCTGGCGCTGGGGAGTTCGGCAGCTAGGCAGTTCGGCCCGGACCTTGGCGCAGGGGAGTTCGGCCTCTAGGCAGTTCGGCCCGGACCTTGGTGCAGGGGAGTTCGGCCTCTAGGCAGTTCGGCCGTGGTAGGGGCTCGGCCTGGCGCCTGGCGCTAAAGCTCTTCAGCGGCTACTGGTTACATTGGGCTGAGCGTCGGGCCGGGCTTCGGCAGGAGCGGGATTTATCCCCAACAGTAGCCCCCCCACTCCCGAGTTCAAAAATTGAAGGAAGGGAGTACCAAAACAGGCGACTGCCGAAGTCTTCTTCCAGGCTCCGCATTTGTTGCAGCTGAAGCTCGGGGGAGGTCTCATCTCCAGCCAATATTGACGCTGAAGTTGAGGCTGAGGCTTGGGGGAGACCTCATCTTCAGTCGATGTTTGGAGTTGAAATGGAACTCGTTTCCAGCTAAAGTCGATGAAGCTGATGTTGAAGCCGAAGTAAATCTCGCCTCCTACGGTCGAGGTCGGATTTGAGCTCCTCGGGGGCGACATTGTCTTCATCAGCTGAAGTTCGACTCGAGGGAGACCTCTCTCTTATCTTGCAGCTCGGGGGAGGTTATCTCTAGCCGAGGTTGGTGCTCGCGTTAGGACGAGGTTCTCCTCCTGTTCCTAACCGAGGTTGTTCACGGTCGCTCGGGAGAGATCTTATCTCTAGCCGAGGTTGTCAACGGTCGCTCGGGAGAGATCTTATCTCTAGCCGAGGTTGATGCTCGCGTTAGGACGAGGTTCTCCTCCTGTTCCTAACCGAGGTTGTTCACGGTCGCTCGGGAGAGATCTTATCTCTAGCCGAGGTTGTCAACGGTCGCTCGGGAGAGATCTTATCTCTAGCCGAGGTTGATGCGCGCTCGGGGGAGATCTTATCTCCTGCGGCCGAGCTTCTCTCGGGGGAGATCTTATCTCCTGCAGCCGAGGTGCGCGCTCGCGTTAGGACGAGGTTCTCCTCCTGTTCCTAACCGAGGTTGTTCACGGTTCGCTCGGGAGAGATCTTATCTCTAGCCGAGGTTGTCACGGTCGCTCGGGAGAGATCTTATCTCTAGCCGAGGTTGTCAACGGTCGCTCGGGAGAGATCTTATCTCTAGCCGAGGTTGATGCTCGCGTTAGGACGAGGTTCTCCTCCTGTTCCTAACCGAGGTTGTTCACGGTCGCTCGGGAGAGATCTTATCTCTAGCCGAGGTTGTCAACGGTCGCTCGGGAGAGATCTTATCTCTAGCCGAGGTTGGTGCTCGCGTTAGGACGAGGTTCTCCTCCTGTTCCTAACCGAGGTTGTTCACGGTCGCTCGCGGGAAGAGATCTTAACTCTAGCCGAGGGTTGTCAACGGTCGCTCGAGAGATCTTATCTTCCCGAGGTTGGGGTGCTCGCGTAGGACAGGTTCTCCTCCTGTTCCTAACGAGTGTTCAACCGGCTCGCTCGGAGAGATCTTAATCTCTACCGAGTGTCCAACGGTCCGCTCGAAAGAGACTCATCTCTACGCCCGCGAGGTTGGTTGCTCGCGTTAGGACGAGTTCTCCTCCTGTTTCCTAACGAGGTGTCACGTCGCCCGGGAGAGATTCTTAATCTCAGCCTGAGTT
>QRFJ01002145.1:260182-360629 GCA_006176705.1 Cocos nucifera | reverse complement strand
GAGTATGGATGGAGGTGTGGTGATCATTGGGAGAAATGTTAACGGCAAAATATATTGGTCTCGATAATTATTTTGATCACACCTCTATCTTGTATAAGAAAATGTATTACTTTATGTTAATGCTAACTTACTTAGTATTAGTCATTATATGATAGAATTTTAATGTTTCATTTAAATCATCACATTGCATAGTAACTAATTTATTTAATGATAGCATTAAATTCATAGGAAAAATAAATGACAATGTTTATATTATTGATCTTGATGAACTCAAAAAGAAAAATATTGAATGTCTTGTTGCTATGAATGCTAACATAAATGAATCTAGTTGGATATTTCATAATAGGCTAAGTCATCTAAGCATGGACTCATTGCTTAAATTAATTAAACTTGATTTAGTAAAATGGTTATCCAAATTAAATTTTGAAAAGAATAAGATTTGCGAAGCATGTCAACTTGAAAAACAAACAATCATTTTTTAAATCAAGAATGTATCTCACAACTAGACCTCTAGAGTTACTTTATATGGATTTATTTGGACCAATTTCAACTATTAGTCTAAAAGAAAAATGATATGATTTAATTATAATCAATGATTTTTCATGATATATTTGGATTTTATTTTTATCTTATAAAGATAATACCTTTGATATGTTTATTGAGCTATTTAACAAAATCATAAAAAAAAATATATAATGTTTTGTATATAAGATGTGATCATGGCATGAAATTTGAAAATAAAAAAAATAAAAGTTTTTGTTCTAAGAATGGAATAAATTATCACTACTATAAAAATGGCTTATGGTAGCGGTTTTTATAACAGTTGCTATAGATCCGACATATAGCAATGGTTATAGAAAATCGCTATCGTAGGTCGGATCTATAGCAGTGGTTATAAAAAACTGCTATCATAGATCGATCTATAGTAGCGGTTAATTATAACCGCTGTCATAAGTTGGACCTATAGCAGCGATTACTACTAACCGCTGCTATAATCTAATTTATAGCAACGGTTAATTATAACCACTGCCATATATACATATGTTTTTTAAATATTATATAATTTTAAAATTTAATGCCCATCTTCATCATTCATTATCTAAATAATTATCATTAGAGTGTCATCGTAAAAGATCGCCTCGATCCGATGGCCCTAGCTTTATCGATAAAAATGTTTTGATTTCGACGATCATGAATGATGATGTGATGATCTGATAGATAGAGATCTCTGATGGATCTGAAAACCTACAATGATAATCTTGGTGATGTTTATAGCATACTATCAAAGTTTTACTTCAATTGGATATCGTTATCTTGGTCAATTTAGTATAGATTAGTTTCGACCGTTAAATGATAAACGATTGATCAAAGAACCAAACAGTATCCGATTATGAGATAATTTTTTTTTATAAATATATTTGGCTATACTTTTAATCAATTTTTATAATGGTGATATAAAATTCAATCGTGAGATAAAGAACGATCTAAAACTAACATTCTTTGATAAATCATTCTGAAACTCACTGGTTGTTATCTCGTGCTTTTGCAATATCTACTTAACATGAATGTTATACGAAAATATTTAAATTTACTATCAATCGATTGTAAATAAATATTTAAAAATTAAGACAAAGATCATTTAACTAAAAAATTATCTCATAATCGACTGCATTTAATCCTTTGATCGTTATTCTAATTAAACGATCGAACATTCCATACTAAATGATTTATGATACAGATTATTCGATTGCAGTGAAACTTTGAATAGTATGGCTACAAACATCATCGAGTACATCGTTGTAAGCTTTTGAATCCATCAAGATCTCCATCTATCAGATCATTGCATCATCATCCATGATTGTCGAAATCAAATTTTTATGATCAATGAAGCTAGGGCCATCGAATTAAGGCAACCTTTTGCGATGATACTCTAATGATAATTATTTAGATAATGAATGAGGAAGATGGATATTAAATTTAAATTATATAATTAAAAAAAATTAAAAAAAATATTTTCACCTATGGTATAGGTTTCATAAACACCTGCTATTACAGAACAGCCCCAAATTAACTATGAAACCCCGCCGGAAATATTATGAGAGAAGGAGCGGCAGCTGCCATAGATCTATGGCAGTAGTTTCGATAAATGTGTCATAGATCTATGGTAAGCAGCTCGATAACCACTGTCCTAGTTTTGGTTATTCTTCATTTTTTTTCTTTCGTGTGACGCTCGATCTCTCCTCTCTCTCCCTCCTCTTCGTCATCGATGAGGCTCTCCCCTCAGCCGGCTCGCCGTCTCTCACCCTACTGACGTACCGTCTCTCTCAAATAACGTTGTTCTCTCCTCCTCTTGACGACGTCCACTACTCCTCCCCCTATCCGACGCGTCGACCCTCTCCCCTGGCCAGCGTGCCCTCCTTCTCGCCTCGCGATCAGACGCGCCGCTCCTTCATCGTCGGCCGATGTCCCCTCTTTCCCTTCCTCTTCTGGCCCCCCATCCCCGCACCCCCCACCACCCAACCCGGCCCCCCCTCCACAACCCCCTCTCTGGCCCCGCATCCGCGCCTCCCTACCACGCTCCTGCCCACCCACCCACCACCCACCCTCCATCCGACCCTCTGTAAGTGGTAAAAATTATACAATAAACGTATTAAAATTAATAAATAATTTAATTATTTTAAAAGTTAATATTTTAATCTAATTTAATATAGAAAGCACGGCACCAATGTGAAATGATTATTTTTCTATTCAGATGAAAATAATTTCAAGCAAAAGGACACTTCAAGAGAGATAAATTGAGATCTATCTCCAATCATGTGCCTCGAACATCTGCTATCTAGATACCATCTTCATTTAGCTCTCATGGATACCAAGCATGCCTGTACACAAAATCAAGTAGATTTAGGTACCCAAGTTAACTTGGGTTCTTTGAGGTTAGTACAAATAATTTTTTTTGGAATCCAAATTTATCTTATCTTTAATTGGTTTGTATTAAACTTCTTATTTGCATTCATATTACATTCAAACACTTTGTGTCCAATTTTATTACATTTAAAGCAAGTTATGGCCTTACTTTAATTTTGAGATCTATCAAATATATTCTTTAGAAATTTTTATTTTCTATGTGAATTATATCCTAGTCTGGCTTTATCAAAAATCATTCTTTGATTATCAATTAGTATTTAAAGATTTTTTGAACTGATCATATATCTATCTATAATTGCTCTTAGTCTTACTATTTCATCTTGCAAGGATGTATTCTTTTCATTTGATTCATCTAATTTATTTTGTAGTTCTTTCATATATTCTTCTACTTTAGTTTTGTCTTTGGTTAAGAGTTGATTATTTTTCTTTAGTTCTTCATTCTTATGTGATAGCTTCTTAAAGTCACTAATTAAGTCATTAAAAGCATCATATAACTCTTTAAAAATAAAATCTGAAATTAAAGTATCATCATTTACCTCATCATTATTATGTGCCATAATGCATAGATTTGCCTTTTCTTCTTCATGAGTGGCAGCAACCTTAAGAGCTATGGTTTTCTTTTTCTTTATCTTTTCTTTCTTTTCTTGGTTCATATTTAGCTCATGGGTCATAAGAGATCCAATGAGCTTTTTCAAAGCTAACTTGTTTAAGTCCTTTTCCTCTTAAATGGCAGTCACTATTGGCTCCCAATTCTTCGACAAAGATCTAAGAATTTTTCGCACAACATCACTATTAGAATAATTCTTTTCTGGACTTTTCAAACCATTTAATATATCAATGAATCTTGTGAACATTTCGATGATAGTTTCATGTGATTTCATTTTGGATAATTCATACTTGTGTACCAACATATTTATCTTGGATTCTTTAACTTGATTAGTATCCTCATAGATAACTTAAAGTTTATCCTAAATTTTTTTGGTGGATGAATATGTTGATATCCTATTAAACTTATTTGCATCCAAAGCACAATATAATACATTCATTATTTTGGCATTGAGTTATGCTTCTCTTTTGTCATGTTCATTTCAATTCTTTTCGAGCTCTGGAATGGACATACCATCAGTTATGGTTGTGGGTGTATAAGAGTCTTTCACTATAACATTCCATATGTCATAGTCTTATGCTTGAATAAATATCCTCATTCTTGCTTTCCAATAGGTATAATTATTTTCATTAAAAAGCAGTGGTCTATTGGTTGATTGTCTTTCAACTAATGAATTCTCAATTGGATTTAACATTAAATCTTTGGCTCTATGACCAATAGATCAACAACTAATATTAGAGCATCCACTCTGATACCACTTATTACCTAAGGATGGCTACCCAAGAGAGAGGGGTGCATTGGATATTTAAAAATTTAAACTCTAATTAAGTTGAGTTTCAATGTTTTGTCCTTGGTGAAGTAATATGAAACATAAGTATAGAATGAGAGCAATATAAATAACACAACAACAAACACAAGAGACTAAGCTTTTAAAGTGGATCGGCGTCAAACTCGGCACCTACATCCACTCTTCAAGTAAACCACTTGAGAATTCAACTATAATCATTCAATTGATTATAATTCGATTATTTTCTTGGGCTTATAATTTAATCCAGTTGGTTTTACCTAGGCTCACCAACTATAATCCTTACATTGATTATTTTTCCAGGCTAGCAATCAATCGAGATTGATTTTGACCTAGGCTCATCAATCAAACCTTTATAATGTCCAAATCTAGGCTTGGACCAATCCCAAATTTCTCACCACAAAAAACTTGTAAATAAATAAGATACAATGATTAAAGAAGTTTAGAAAGAAAAACTCAATGAAGCTAAAAGGAGTTTGTGAATGAAAGGCTTGATTGCTCTTGCTCTTCTTCTTGAATGCTTGAGAGAAATCAGTGAAGCTCTTCAATGATTTTCTTTGAGTTCTCTCACTTTGAGGATGATTGGAAGGACAAGATGATATCAAGAAAGTAATTCCTACACTTCACTTAAGTGCTCTCTTACTGAACTTAGTGTAGGCTTGAAAAGTCTTAAATGTATGTGTTGGAAAATGTATCCTAAAATCAATCATCTAAATAGTAGATGATTGAAATTAGTACATGAATTATCTAATAATAATAGTTATTTGGCTGGTTCATCATAAAAGTTCTATCTTCGTTAAATGAACTCCTAAATTATGATGAAGTCCTTAAAACCATAATCAATCGATAAAGAAGGATTTATCGAATGGTTCTTAAATTATTCATGACTAAATGATAAGTTATTAATAAGGATGATAACTTATCGAGTGTCGATTGCTGTATGCCATATGCATTGGTTGTCCTCATAATCAAGTGGTGTGGAGACACTGCTATGGCATCTAGGTGAGATATAGGAGTACATCTACACTGAACATGATCAATGTAGCACTCTACTGTCAAGAGTAGCTAGCTAAGGCTAATAGGTATAAGTGTTCCTCCAACTTGAGATCACCATGGTGACTTGCAAGCAACTCACTATAATTTGGTGTCGAACTATCTATATTTCTAATATATATTCGAAAGATTTTTGGATACAATCAAGTACTTGTAAAGTTGGTGTGTGAGTCAAGATAGGATTGACCACTCTTGATTAACTTCAGGAAGAGAATGACTCATTGTGTTTCAATTTAACAAAATCTAGGCCTGGGTAATCCTCGTGAGGTGTCACGGACATTGCAAAATTTTGAGACATAATAAAGATGACTTGTATGAGTATTTGATTGTATACTTGAAGTCATCTTGAGCATTATTGGTCAAAAGGATGAATTATACAGTAACCATGGGTCAGGATACTAAGAATGTTGCTTTGCAAACATTCGACCTATCTGGATGTCGGGAATCATTGCTAGATAGTAACTTTGATTGGTACAAAAATTAGTTCCTATGCTACCGACTTAGGTTCAAATCTATGGGGTCACACACATTAGAGTTTATAACCTGATCGGATGGTTAATCGATGATTGAGAATCATTTCGAGGTCAAATATTCAATGCGATTGATGTTTGACCTAATGCAAGTGTTGCAGGAGGATTGATTAGCAATTAGATTGCTAATTAGCTCAATTTGATTAAAAAATCAGATTGAGATTAAGTCTAATTAAATTATATTTAATTAAAATTAATTTAAACTTAATTAGGTTAAGTTTAATTGGTTTATTGGATAAGCCAATCGCAAGGAAGAATAATTCCTTATTTGACTAGGACTTGGGTGCACCTGATTGACTTAGGATTTAAATTAGATTTAAATTTTGATTTAATCTAATTTAATTAGACTTCTAGTTAGACTTGGATCATTCTTAATTGGGTTAAATTTAATCTAATTTAAATAATATTTAAATTAGATTTAAAATAATTTTGACCTAGTCAAACAAGAGGAGTCCCAGTTGGACTGGGACTCTCTCTCTTTCTCTTGCACCTAAGACCCCACGCCCATTATTTTAATTTCTAATTTTTTCTACGTGAAACCTTATGCCAAAGAGGAGTATCCATGCCCACATATCAGATTTTTTGGGAGTTTGTTATGACTTGATCAAAACAAGAAAGAGTTGGGATTTCTTTCCTTCCTGCAAGAGTCCCCTTTTGACCAAACTCTTTTCTCCCTTGTGCGCCACTTGTACCCATGCCCTCCTTTTGATTTCCACCCTTTCTTCCTTTCTTTTGTGCATTGATTTTCTATTTCACATGCCAAAAATCAAGGGAGGGACGTCCAAGAGTTGGACATCCCATAGAAGTCCTCCTTTGACTAGGTTTTGACCTAGTTTTGCAATATAAAGGGGACGCTTGTTTCTTTGACCATAGAGTATGTAAAAAATCCAAGAAAAATCATAAAAAATTAGAGGAGAAGGAGAAGAAGGTGTGGAGGATTTTTGGTGCCAAGATTATTGGAGAAGAGCCCTCAATTAAGACATCAAAGGTTGATGTCCTAAAGAGACAAGGTAAGAGAAGATTGTCTTCTCTTATATTTTTCTTTTATGTTTCTCTCTTCCTATTTTATTTATGATTCGTATATGATAAAATCTGAGAGAGAGAGAGAGGATTTGGGTGTGGGGATGAGTGCTCCAAGTTGTTGGGGCATGATGTTATTTTTAGACATGATCTGATCATGTCCTGATGAGAGAAGGAGAAGAGAAGAAAGGTCTTCTCTTAGGGTTTCTTGGAGAACCCTTCCTCTCCAATTTTTGTAGGATTTTTGTATGAATAAAAAAAAAAATCTTAGACCTAGATGCGATCTAGGGCTAGATCTATAATTATTCTAGATTAGGTATTGATATGATCAATAACACTTATGATTAATTTAATTTCAGATTTATATTTGCATCATAACATGTTATAGATCCTTGATGTAGGGTTTTGTAATTTTATTATATGCATTTCTAGATTAAACTATTTAATTTATGTCTTTCACTACTCTTTATTTTCAAAAAAAGTTTTAAAATCTATGCATGAAATCCTACATGTTCTCTACAATATGTGCCAAAAAATGTTCTTCTTGAAGTTCTTAAGTTTTCCTTATATATTCTAGGGCTTTCCTACCACTCTAAAATATCTGAAGAAGCCTCATTTAATATTATAGCCATTGAGCACAAAAATCTAGCCATTAGCAAAAAGTTGGGGCTGAAAAAAATGCAATTCTGGAAAAAAAACTATCCATTACAGTGACTTAGTCGACTATGTTTCTGACTTAGTCGACTAAGTTCCCTGCATCTAGAATTTTTGCCTTTCTATGCTTTTTGTGTTATACTATCTTCTAAAATTGAGTTGGCTAACTCTCAGACTTAGTCGACTAAGTCCTTTGGATCTTGAACTTCAGCCTTTCAGTGCTTTCTGTGTTTTACTATCTTTTGATACTTAGTCGACTAACTCTCAGAGTTAATTGACTAAATCTCCTGGGTCCTAGATTTTATTTTTCTGTGCTTTCTACTTCTGATGTTTTCTGATACTTAGTCGATTAACTCCTGACTTAGTCGACTAAGGTGCATGCCAAGCATGCCATTTGATTTTTGACAACATTTCTTCTCCAATTTCTCTTGTAGACTAGACTTGCTTCCTAAACTTAATTTATCTCTCATTAATTATTCTTTTTAGGGTGTGTCAAGTCTTGATTTTCTTTAAAGGCCTCTTGATTAGTAGTACTCTATTTAATTGATAAGTATCACTTAAGATACTGTGAGTACTTAGAATTTAAACTTTACATCCTCAAAAATAATGTTAGTAACTTAACAGATTATACTCAAATGCTTTTGTTATAATCAAAATCAATTTAGAAGTCAATAGTCGGCCATCCATTAAAGCTCAGATACTGGCCGACTTCATAGTAGAATGCACCATCCTAGATCCAGCCAAACCTAATCAGTAAAAAGTTTGCGCTCTCAGTTTGCAGTCGAACATCCCTAAAGAAAGAGTAGATCTCCCAACGGACTTCTGGGCTCTATATGTTGATGGTTCATCCAATGCCTCGGGGGCAGGTGCAGGCTTGATTTTAATCAATCCAAAAGAAGTCATTGCTGAATATACGTTGTGCTTTGAGTTTTCAGCAATCAATAATGGAGCAGAATATGAAGCTCTAATAATGGGATTGAGAATAGCTAGAGAATTGGAAGTAGTGCAAGTGAAAGTCTACAATGACTCGCAACTAGTGGTGGGGCAAGTCAATGGAACTTATGAAGCCTGAAAAGAAAGTATGAAATGGTATATAGACAAGGTGAAGAACTTGATCTCGACATTCAGTAACTTCAACATTCAGCAAATCCCAAGGATAGAAAATATTAGGGCTAACCTTCTCTCTAAATTAGCTACTTTGGCTCCAAGTGAGTTGCTGAAAGAGGTCTTCTTTGAGGTTCTGCAGCATCCAAGTTCAGAGGAATCCCAGGCATTAATGAAGGTCGATCATAAGCCCAGCTGGATCGACCACTAATTTTATATCTCAAAGATGATATTCTTTCCAAAGATCCTAAAGAAGCTCAGAAATTGAGAAATCAGGCCACTCGCTATGTTTTATATGAGAATAAATTATACAATAGGTCATATTCCTTGCCACTCCTTAAATGTCTTCAACCTTCTGAAGCTAATTATGCATTGAATGAAGTTGATGAAAGAATATATGGAAACCAACTAGAAGCCAGATCTCTATCCTACAAACTACTTCAACAAGGATATTATTGGACGACTACGTAATGGATGCCACAGACTATGCAAAAAGATGTGACTGATGCCAAAGAAATGCCAACATCTAGAAACAAGAAGCCTCACAGTTTATACCTCTAAGCGCCCCATGGCTATTTGCACTATAGGAAATGGATATACTTGGACCCTTTTTCATAGCATTTGGATAGCAAAAATTTCTTCTGGTGGTAGTGGACTACATTACCAAATGGGTTGAGGCCGAACCCTTAGCAAAGATTATTAAAGCTAAAGTGCAGGACTTCATTTAGAAGTCAATAGTCTATAGATTTGGCCTATCTTGAACTCTCATTATTGATAATAGATGCTAGTTTGCATGAGCAAAGTTTGCTGAGTTTTGTAAAGATTTGAATATCTTATCACTTCACATTAATAGCTCGCCCATAAGCAAACGATGAAGCCGAAGTAACTAACAAAACTCGATTACAAGATATAAAAGCAAGGCTTGAAAGAGTAAAAAAAACATGGATGGATGAACTCTATCATGTGCTCTAGGCTTATAGAACCACTCAAAGATTACCAACTGGGAAGACTCCATTTACTTTGGCTTTTGAAATAGAAGCAGTCATCCCAGTCAAACTTGAACTTCCTTCAGTATGAGTCGAAGCATTCAATGAATAGAATAACTCATAGGATCTCAAGACAAACCACGACTAATTAGAGGAGAAGCAAGAGAAGGCTCAAATTAGGATGCAACCTTACAAGCAAAAGGTAGCCTGATAAGTACCATAAATTTACTGATAAAAATATTAATTTATTAATTACCTTATTTTTATTTTTAAAAATTAATAATTTTATTTATTATTCTTAGAAAATATAATCATAAATGCAAAGAGCTCATTTTTTTGGTCATAATGAAATAAATTTGGAGCCAATCCAATTTAAAATGGATCCGATATGAATTTTTAAAATAATAATAATAAAAATAAAAATTAGCTCAGTCGGCTCATTCAGCCTAGCAGCACGTCTGACCAAGTTCACTCAGCCAAGCTAGCCCGCTTAAGCAAGCTAGTGCTAGGCCCAACCCACAACGCCAGACCCAACCCGCTAGCCAAGACCATGCAAAAGACCGTCGACCCATTTTCCCTCCAATGCTGATGTCATTATGATGTCAGAATCCTATGCGGTCTACCATAGACCATCGATTGAAGTGGAATGCATGGACCCTTAAAGGGTCCACGAAAAATTCTATAGGGTTCATAGGGGTGTTTTGGTCAATTTGGATTGGATGTCGTGAGATTATTGGGCGGAGTCCATAGAACAATCGATCCATGCAGTCTAGCAGCATAGTAGCTGCACCATCTGATGGTCCATCTCTCTCTTGGTTCAGATCCAATAGTGCAGGGTGTTTCCTATTTTCATTTGAAACCAAGTTAGCCTCTTATGCGCCATTTGATGGTTGTGTGCATTCCAGAACTTGATCCGATTGTTGGCATTCATCCCTACTCAATTTAGGCTTCCTCAGCACAATCCAAGGGCCTATATGTTAGATATGTGCCCTAAAAGCCAGATTGGCTGACACTTATAATATACCTCTAAAGATAATTTTATAATTTTAACTATAAATTAATAAAAAAATTATTTTCTATCATAGTTATATTTAAAGTATCTGTGATACATTCTTTGAGTTAATGGTAATGATAATTCATATTTTCAAGAGCTGAAAATTTAAGACATAAATTTTCATAATTAACTCATAAACTGCTCTCGATCGTAGGATCATCACGAGAATGGTGATCGATCTAGAAGGTTGATGTATAATTATTTTCTTAGGATAGATGTGTCTTAAGTCTATGGTGTGGAGATACCGAAATGAGAGTACAGGTACTCGTTAGAGAATGAGGGCACTGATATTGCCTAGAGGTAGCAACCCAAGAGGGGGGGTGAATTGGGTTCTTATAAAAGCTTTGGCCAAATTTAACTCTAAGCAATTATGTGCTTTGATTTTTAATCTAAGTGGTGAGTATGAGATGTATATAATATGAGTAATGAAATTAAGATAACAAAATCAAACTATAAAAGTAAATTAATAATTATAAGCATGCAAAGTATATAGAGAGATAGAAGAAAAAAGCACAATACAAACATACAAAGATTTATAGTGGTTCAGAGCAACCCACTCCTATGTCCAGTCTTTAAGCTTTCCTTAGAAATTTTACTATAATCTATCCTTGATTACAGTGTGTTTATTTTTTCAGGCTCAAAAATAAACCTAGTTGATTTTCATAGGAGCACCAACTAAAACCTAACACCGTTAGTTTTCCGGATTCACTTACCATCTAGTTGGTTTTTCGGAATCACCAACCAAAACCTACAATGTCCAATTCTGACCTTGGACGAGCCTAATCCCAAGTTTCTTTCTCCCAAAGAAACTTATAAAGAAATAAAAAAATATAAGTAAAGTTTCAGTATAATATAAAAAATAAAGTATAAGCTCTTTTAAATCCTAAAGAACAAGTCGATAATGTGCTCGATTGAAGCTTGGGTTTTCTTCAAATTATGCTTGAGAGGATGTGGAAGATGTTGGAGAAGATTGCTTTGAAGGCTCGCTGAAATCTATGCACAACACTCCTCTCTTTTCTCTTTTCTTTGGATATTCAATGTTCCTCACAAAATCTAAAAGATTCTCTCTCTAAATCTCTTAATCTCTTTCTTCTTTGATTCTCCACCTTTAAATATCTTTAGAGAAGGTTGGAGTAAGAGTTTTAGCCATTGAAAGCTCTAAAATAGCCTTTGGGATCGAAAAATAGTCGTTGAAAAACTATCTATTAAAGGCTGTCCGCGCAGATCAAGACCTCTCGATTTTTTATGAGACCTCTTGTCAGATTTTGAGACCTCCCAATTTTTCATGAGATGTCCACTAGAATTATGAGACCTCTCGAGAATCCTGCAAGACTTCTCACTCTTAGAGCACAGAAACTAAGTTTCTATCTTCTGAGATCGAGACATCTCGAGTTCAACTCAAGACCTCTCGAAATCATGCCAAAACTCTATTTCACCATGCCAGACTCCACGAGACCACTCAAAAAATTCAGGAGACATCTTGAAAACTTCTCCAAGACTATTTTGAGGAATTTTTGCTTCCAATCAAGAAAATTTGATTTTTATATAAATTTTACTTTATATTTTTCTTATTTTGGTCAAAGAGCTCTCTTTCTTCTGATCTTTGAAAGCTTAAAAAAACTCTTTTCTTGTAGATCTTTTTTTGAAATGATTCTTCAATTCAAATACCTAAAAATACCTACATCCACTTATCAAACATATGGTTAAAAACTTAAACACTCAAAGTTTGCCAATCATCAAAATTAATCATGGGGTCAACAATCTCCCCCATTTTGATGATGGCAAAAACTTTGAGTATATGCATAAAAATAAAATTTAATGTGTTTCAATATATTAACTAGCATAAATCATGAAGTAATGATATGCACAATTATAAATACACACTTCATGAAAGCTAATACCAAAACTCTTTTAACTTAAATTTGAATGTTTCAAGCAATATCATAAAATGTATAGGATTAAGCACATTTAAATAGCATATGCTCACATAGTATATACTCAACAAATCTTCTCCTCCTTTTTGACAGCATCAAAATGCTCATGGGAAGAAATAAGCAAAATCTTCAAAATTATCATTAAAGCTTTAAATTGAGAGATATATCAAAATTATGAAGTCAAATTGAAGAAATTATCTCTCCTTTTAAAATAAAATTACTTTTTCTTAAAAAACTTTAGCTTGAGTTCAAATAATAAAGGCTCTCCTCCTTTGGAAATGAATGTGATCCTTTTTCAATATAATTTTTAGATATGCACTTTTAAGTTTTAAGGAGAATAGAGCCTTTCAAAAGATTTAATCATGAAATCAAGCATAGTATACACTTTAATATTCAATCTTTTCTTTACTTAAGAAATTTTAGTCAATTAAGCTCGAAAAAGTTATGTATCGAAGATGTATCGAGCAAAGAAAAATAAATAATATCAAAGCAAAAGATAGTCATATTTTCAAATTCAATGCTTTGAGTAAAATATTATTTTAAAATAAATAATTCATAAGAATTTTGCAATGCACATGAGAAATTTAGGATCAAATTTAAATTTTCAAATGAGTTTCAAGTTTTATTCCTTGGAGTAAGAATATGTTTTCAAATTAGTCAAAATTTTTAATCAAATCAAGTTAGAAAATATCTCTCCCCCTGTTTTTCATACTTATAGCAAGATTAATTTACTTTTCAACTTTCTTCCCATCTTTATTTTAAATCAAGCATATTCAACACAAATTTAATCACTAAATTTAGATTTTTAAAATTTAAAATATATTTTCAATTTCAAAGGCCTTTTTTATTAAATGATTACTTCTTCTTTAATATTTTCTCTTCCTAACTTTAACAAACAAAGTCATTTATTTGAAAGATTTTCTTGATACCAATTAAACTAAGTTTTAGATCAAATCATAATTTTCTTGGTCCAATACCATTTAAAGATTAATTTGAAAATTTAGCTTGATACCAATGATTTTAGTTTTAAATTAAATCAAGATAAATTGATTCAAATTAAACAGTTTAAGGATTTAGAATGATAAATCAATTTGAATTGATATCAGCAAATTAGTTAAGGCAAATCATAAAAAAAATTTTAGTCATTTTTCAAAAAGATCATTTCCTTCTTTTCATAAGAAATATCAAGCAATTAGGTTAAGAAAAGATATGTATTTTTGAATTTGTTTCAAATGATATCATATCAAACATATAGCATGTAAAATCATATTTAAAATAAAGACATTCTTCTCTTTTTGTCAAAAGATAAATCAATCAGATACATGGCAATAATAAGTTGTTTGATATCAAATAATTAAAACTAAAGTTCTCTATGAATATTTAGCAATTTAAAATATTCATATCAAACAAAAATCTTTTAATTTAAATTTATTAATTATAAAATTGATATGGAGAGACTTAAAATATTATGCTGAATTTCAAAATAAATCATTTCATTCATAGAATGATATATAGAGGATAGAGTATTAATCTTTAAAATCAAAGCAATCAAATTATTGTAAGCATCAAAATCAATCATACTTGTCAAAACATGAAAGGAGTTATCATATGCATATATATTAACAAATCATTAAAGTTAATACATCAAACTTTCAATTCATAGAGTATGATCATTTTAAGCAATGATAAATTATCAAAATCAATCAAACATCCTTAATAATTATGCTAATTAATAATCAAAATATATTTAGCAAATAAAGATGGCATGGTGTGAGAATAGTTTAGATTTTACCAAATAGCACCATCCATCTATTTTCATTTCCAAGGCATCCATAAAAATTTTCTTCCTTTAGTTTTATTGGATCCTTGGTATACCTACAAAATTACTTCATAATTTTTGGTACCCAAGTTTTCTTGGGTCCATTGAAGTTAGTGCTCAAGGTTCCTTTTGGAATCCAAATTTGTCTAACCAAAGTATGGCCAATTCTTTTAAAATTACATTCAAAAATTTTATGGCCAATTTTATTATATTTAAAGCATTTAACTGAATGACTTTCAGTTGAAACTTTTTCAAATATATTCCTAACAAATTTCTATTTTCTTAAGGGATTAAAGCCAATTCCTACCTTATCAAAAATAATGTTTTGATTATTCAAAATTACTTGAAGCTTTTGAGACCCAATAGTAAATTTTTCGAGCATAGGCTTCAAGTTTTCAATCCGTTTTTTTAGTTTTTCATTTTCTTCCAAAAGAGATTTTTCAGATTTTGATAATTTTTTATTTTCTTCAATCAAAGATTTCTTTTCCTTCAATAATTTATTTTTTTAATCACACTCTTATTCTTTTCTTTCATAAAATTCTCCTTTTCAATTAAGAGTTTATTCTTATCTTTAACTAAAGATTTTTTGAATTTGAAAAGTTCTTTCTTTTCTTTAGCTAAAGCATTCTTTTTTCTTAAGATATCTTCTTTTCATTCAATAGATTACTCTTTTCATCATCCAAAAGAAGATTAGATCTTTTAAGCTCTTTATTTTTCAGTCTTAGTTTTTTGTATTCATCCATTAAATCATTAAAGGCTTCAAACAATTCATCAAATGTAAATTGAGAAGAATTTTTTGAATTTACCTCATCTTCATTGATCATGAGGTAAAGATTTATAGCACTTTCATCCTCTTTCTCATTTTCTTTCCTTACTTTGCTCCCCCTTAATTGATGCATTATTCTTCTTTTGTTTCTTCTTCTTTTTCTTCTTTTCATCCTCATGAGACATGACACATAGATTGGCGTGAGCTTCCTTTTCTTCTTGGGAGCTTGATTCTTCTATTTGATTTGCTCCCTTATAAATTTTTTTTAATTTCTCCCACACATATTTTGCTGAAATACATGAAGAAATTGCATTAAATACATTTAACTCTAAGAAGCAATAAAGTATATTCATGGCCTTAGCATTAAGTTGGACCAATTTTTTATTATGCTCTTTCAATGCTTTGGGGATGTGTGAGCTATCGATTATAATCTTCCATAGGTTATAATCATGTGCTTGTATGAAGATGCGCATGCATGCTTTCCAATAACTATAATGTGAGCCATTAAAATATGGAGGTCTATCTATAGAATATCCTTCAATAAACAAAGACTCCATTTGGATTCCCATAATCTTTAGCTCTAGATGGTTAGGTCAATAATCAATAACAGAGCACCTGCTCTGATACTAATTATTGTTCAGAGGTAGCAACCCAAGAGGGGGGGTGAATTGAGTTCTTATAAAAGCTTTGGCCAAATTTAACTCTAAGCAATTACATGCTTTGAATTTTAATCTAAGTGGTGAGGATGAGATGTATATAATATGAGCAGCAGAGTTAAGATAACAAAATCAAACTACGAAAGTAAAGTAAAAATTATAAGCATGCAAAATATGTAGAGAGATAGAAGAAAAAAGCACAACACAATACATAAAGATTTATAGTGGTTCGGAGCAATCCACTCCTATGTCTACTCTTCAAGCTTTTCTTGGGAATTTCACTATAATCTACCCTTGATTATAGTGTGTGTATTTTTTCAGACTCACAAACAAACCTAGTTGGTTTTCACAGGAGCACCAACCAAAATCTAATACCGTTAGTTTTCTAGGTTCACTAACAACCCAGTTGATTTTTCAGAATCACCAACCAAAATCTACAATATCCAATTCTAGGCTTGGATGGGCCTAATCCCAAGTTTCTTTTCTTCAAAGAAACTTATAAAGAAATCAAAAAGTACAAGTAAAGTTTCAGCACAACATAAAAAATAGAGTATAAGCTCTTTTAAATCCTAAAGAATAAGTCGATAATGTGCTTAATTAAAGCTTGGCTTTTCTTCAAATTATACTTGAGAGGATGTGGAAGATGTTGAAGAAGATTGCTTTGAAGGCTCACTGAAATCTATGCACAACACTCCTCTCTTTTCTCTTTTCTTTGAATCTTCAATATTCGTCACAAAATCTGAAAGATTCTCTCTCTAAATCTCTTAATCTCTTTCTTCATTGATTCTCCACCTTTAAATTCTTTTAGAGAAGGTTGGAGTAAGAGTTCTAGCCATTGGGAGCTTTGAAATAGCCATTGGGGTCGAAAAAAAGCTGTTGGAAAACTATCCGTTGAAGGCTCTCCGTGCAGATCGAGACCTCTCAATTTTTTATGAGACCTCTCATCAGATTTTGAAATCTCTCAATTTTTCACGAGATGTCTCATCAGAATTGTGAGACCTCTCAAAAATTCTATGAGATCTCTTGCACTTAGAGCATAGAAACTAAGTTTCTATCTCCTAAGACTGAGACATCTCGAGTTCAACTTGAGACCTCTCAAAATCATGCCAGAATTCTGTTTCACTATGCCAGACTCCATGAGACCTCTCGAAAAATTTAGAAGACCTCTCAAAAACTGCTCCAAGGCTATTTTGAGAAATTTTTTCTTTCAATCAAGAAGTTTTAATTTTTATATGAATTCTACTTTATATTTTTCTTATTTTGGTCAAAGAGCTCTTTTTCTTCTAATCTTTGGAAGCTTAAGAAAAATCTTTTCTTGTAAATCTTTTCTTGAAATGATTCTTCAATTCAAATACCTGAATAGACCTACATCCACTCATGAAACACATGATTAAAAACTAAAATACTCAAAGTTTGACAATCATCAAAATTAATCATGGGGTCAACAACTTAGCATGACCACCTCGAGCAATCATAAGAAAGTCTACCATTGCATCGATGACTGGCTCGATGCTGTAGTGGTGTGCCTGGTTTTTTAACCTGAGGTGCATCGACAGTTCACCTTGAGGGTGTTATAGTTTGACTACTCAATAACTCAGTCTCCTAGCCATTTAGAATCCTAAGGTGTATGTTAGCTATAGCATATTTTTTGTAGAAATTGTATTACACCAATAGAAGATCTATCTATCTCGGTAGATGAGAAGTAGTCCTATGATAATCATCAAATTGAGTCCTTAAGCCTATGACCATGGCAATGTGAAGATGATAGAAAGAGTTTCTATTAGAATTTTACATTGGACTCAAATTAAATAATTAATTCATATGATGGATGTTGAGTTTGATGAGTTCACTTTAACCCTAATCCTGTCGGTACTCAAGATAGAAGTACCCAATCACATAGATAGCTGTACCGAGAGGTTCATTTTCAGTTTTGATGGGTTGCCACCATATACTGCTATGTATCACTGATGGACTTTGAGAGTAATTAGAATGATCTTGATGATCGATCATTCTAATTATATGAATCAGAAAGTTCTAGTCCATCGAAAGATATTTTGATGATGTTGATGATAAAGATCGCAACATGTCTCATTACCATACAGAACTAAATCTAACTGGATCACACAAATAAGGGTTTGTGTCTAGATGTCATTAATTGAGCTAATCTTGTTTGATTGATTTGGATTAGATTCAATTAAGTTCAAGATAATCGTGCTAGCACATGATTGAGCCTGGCTTTCTTTTTCTATAATCTTTCTGATTCATCGCAATTGAGTTAAATTTAATTTGACTTATTCTTATATCTTAAATAGATTTATCTTCATTTAACTAAAACAAGTCCAATTCAGACTAATTATAGAAATTAAATTCA
This sequence comes from Cocos nucifera, assembly GCA_006176705.1. NCBI lineage: Eukaryota > Viridiplantae > Streptophyta > Magnoliopsida > Arecales > Arecaceae > Cocos > Cocos nucifera. The sequence goes on along the minus strand of QRFJ01002145.1, from coordinate 342,345 downwards.
TTCCTAGTGCAATTGAACTAGGGTCAAAAGTTGACCCAATTGAGAGAATTAAGGATGACCTCTTCAGATACTTCTAGAAAATTCTATAGAAATTTGATCTAATTTTTGGATATGTGATAGGACTCAAGTTATGATATGGTTGTGCCAAATTTTGTAATTTATGGTGGTGGTTTGACTATGTTTCGATAGAGTTTGATTTGGATCAAACTCTTGAGAGAAGAGTCCTAGGTGCAATAGACTCTTCCTTATCTACTCATGCTACCACCTTTCAGATTGAATTTTGCTGACAAAACTAGATGGGATCTGGGGTTTCATCTGGAGAATAAGTCCTAGAGTCTCAATGATCAAATAAGTATGTTATTTGGTCAAAGTGGGACTCTCTATGCCATTGGTTTTTAAACCTTTCTCACACCAAAGAGAGCTATCACTTGATTTTATTTTCCATGCAAGGGTGCTATTGCCAATACCATATCCCATGCTCCCTGTATCCTCTCTCTCCATCTATTCTACATGCCTAAAAAGTTAGGCATAAATCTGAGAAGAAGGTCCAAGCTTTTTGGCACAAGATTGAGCATCTATGCGATGGTGTTCGTATGACGGACGGGCTGCCTTCAGAAAAAGTTTTGAAGGATCTACAGATTTGATTTAAATTTGATCTTTGAAAGAAAGATTTGCAAGAAGAAGATGTTTATATTTTTTCCAAGTGGATACCGGTAGAGACCAGGCGCATGCGTGGCTCCTTCTAGAACCATAGGAACCAATAGGATCATCACAGGGTAATCAGATTACCCAACAAAGTACTTAAAATTAAATCAAATTTAATTTTATTTTTAAGTTTTAATATCAAATAATCATGATCATATCTAGTAACTCTTAGATCTTATTAGATCATAGAGATTTTTGTAGAAAAATCCATCTCAAATCTGATCAGATCCAGACGATCTTGTGGCGGAAAATCAGATTTTTTCTTCAATTGGAATCAAAGCTGCATTAGTAGTTATTCAGATCTTCTATTAGATCTAATTTAATTTTGATTTTTGATCTAATATTAAATAATTTTAAATATCACATCAGATCTGATTAGATCTAAAAGAAAAAAATTAAAAATTATATGATTAGATCTATAATATATGAGATCCATGACTAGACTTGGAATAGAATTTTTTTTTATAGTCTAGTATGATCATGTTATTAATTTAATTAAATATAATTTTAGATCTATTTTTTTTTTTTTTTAATGTTATAATTATTATAACCAGATCTAAAAAATAGAAAATAAAATTTTTAATTTTTAGTTTATTCATATGAGATATGAAAGATGCATGCTTAGACTAGTTATAGAATAGTTCTATAAACTATCTATAATAGTTTTATTTTTCATGTGATTAAATTTAAAATTTTATTTTTTATATTTAATATATGATATTTCAAATCTGCAAGCATACATGCTTTATTGAGTTATGATACATCAGATGTATGCAAGACATGTATAGGTTAGATCATTTGTATATATGATATATGATTTAGATCTAACTAGTTTTGTTTTAGAAAATATATTTTTGATTAAGGCATTCTCCTTGGCTGTCTAGTCATAAGAATAAAGTAGGATTTAAAGACTTTCTTCTTCCATTCAATGGGGTGTTCTTATGATGTGTAAGGATGCTGTGCGTTCATCCTTAATCAAAAATCAGAACTTATTTTCTGTAAAACTTTAGATCTTGAAACCCTAGGATTTATTACATATTTTATTCATGAACCCAAAATTTAATTAAGAATTAAGATTATAAAATTAATTAGATCTAAAAATTATAAATTTTTAGATCTAAGACATCTTCATAAAATTAGGTTCAGACTTGGGTAGCTCAATTAGGTATAGCAGTTGATCAAACCAAATCAAGAGTTGGTTAGATAAAATTAAAGAAAGCTTAGAATTGATCAGTCTAATAGGATTAAGTCTGGATCAAGATTGAATCACATTAAGATGTGACTCGATCAAGTCAAGGCCTAATTTGGCTCCATGGTTTGAGCCTAGATTGTAGGCTAATCCATTTGATTTTGATTCGATAATTTGGTGTCTAAGGTTAGTCTGGCAGATATGATTGACTAATTTTTAATTAGAAGCTATTCAACCTGAATATGTTCTTATTGAGTTAATGGCATATCCCTTCCACCGATCTCACTTACGTAGCTATTTGTGTCAATCCAGTTCTGATTTGAGATGGCTAACAATTCGAGCCAACTCATGCCACTAGATTAGTCATAATTGTTATGACCAAGTCAACTTAAGTTTAAAGAGACCTAAATTAAATCTTTCTAAAAAAATATTAACTCTAAGATCTTCCACCATTGTAGATGTGCGGGCCCTTCCTGGGGTTGATTATTCTTGACTGGATATAGTGGTTTGGTTGCACCAAAAAGATGCAACCATGTCTTTTAGGCATTACATGCTACGAGTTGGAGGATGGGTTGGGCTCAATATTTTGGATGTGGTGAGAAATTCAATCAGGAATCCAATTCATGCAAATGATTGGTCTAACTTAACTAAGGAGTAGAGCAATAATTCGAGCACGGTGAGCTTCATGAATTAGAGATCAGGTTTGAGTGCACCATGATTAGAGAATCATTAGACAAGAGTTGTCCACTCATTGGTTGATCCATCACCAATAACTATTAGGTAAGGTGGTGAGCTAGTTGGTGGGATCGTACCATCCACTAGAAATCAATAATCATGGAGATTTTTGCATCTCTATCAAGAAAGTATTAGGATCCTAGTAAATAGTGAAATCCTAATTTATTTAAAAATAAAATTTTTAAATAAATTGATTAAGTCTAATTATAAAATCTAACTAAAAATTTTGACTCTCTAAAGAAAAATGTCTGCATCCAACTCACTAGCTCGTATCCTAGACACCCATAGACTGACTGGACCCAACTATAAGGATTGACTTTGAAACTTCAAAATAGTTTGGGGTTCTAAGAAGTTGACTCTTGTGTTGGAACAGGATCCTCCCACTTTACCAACACATTCATTCGCTGATCAGATAGCATCTCTAGAAAAATGGATGGATGAAGATAACAAAACCAGATATTATATGTTAGGCTTAATGTCTGATGAGCTCCAGCACCATCATGGAGATATTAAGACTAGCCATCAAATATTGGCTCACCTACAAGAGTTGTTTGATCAATAGAATCGCGCAGCCAAATATCAAATCACTAAAAAACTTTTTAAGGCTTAGATGAGTGATGGATAGTCGATCCAAGATCATTGTCTGGTGATGATCAAGAACTTAGAAAGCTTGAGAAGCTCGATGTCAAGTTAGATTAGGATCTGCAGATTGATATAATTCTATAGTCTTTGACTGATGCGTATGGGCAGTTCATCATGAACTACCATATGCTTAAAGTTCAAAATATCTTAGCTAAACTTATGAATATGCTGGTTACTGCTGAGCTCTCTACGAAATATTCAAAGGGCTCAGTGCTTGCTGTGGAGCAGACTTCTTTCAAAAAAAGTCTTTTGAAAAGAAGAGGAAGATCGTGAAAAAGCAAAAGATGGATGGTGGGAAGAAGAGGAAGGCAGAGCTAAAGAAGAAGACCACTGACAAGAAAAAATATTTTTATTACAACACAGATGGCCACTGGTAGTGGAACTACCCTCTTTACCTGGCTAGGCTAAAAAATAAGGAGGCAAATCCTTCTAGAGGTATGCTCATTATAGAATCTAATCTTACAATTTCTTCTGCATCCAATTGGATGCTTGACTCTGATTCTAGTGCTCACTTGTGCACTTTTGAGCAGGATCTTGAGGATAGCAGTAGGCTAAAGGATGGTGAGATGATCCTATGCATCAAGAATGCAACAAGAGTTGTTGCTGTGATCGTGAAAATCTATTCTCTTTGATTATCGTTAGGATTAGATTTAGTTCTTAGAGACTATTTTTATGTGCCTGCAGTAAGTAGGAATTTGATTTTTATTTTATGTTTAGCACAAGAAGTCTATGTAATTAGTTTTCTTAAGAACCATTATAATATTCTTTATGAAAGAAATAAAATTGCAAGTGATTTCCTTATAAATGATCTTTATCAGTTATATATTGATATTTGTAGTTTTAATATCGAGCAAAACATGAATGCCATAGGATAAAAGCGACCTAGGGATAGTCTAAATAATAGGTATCTTTGGCACCTTAGGCTATATCATATAGCTGAAGATAGGGTTAACAAATTGAAGAAATCTTTACTATTGAGTCCGTTGACTTTCGAATCATATCCGATTTGTGAATTATGCCTTCATGGCAAAATAACCAAGCTTCCTTTTATAGGACATAGAGAAAGGGCCACAATCCTACTTATCTTAGTACATACTAATGTACACAGCCCATTGATATATAGGTCAGGAGTAATTATATCTACTTCATCACCTTTATCGATGATCTATCTTAGTATGGGTATGTATATTTGATGCGATATAAGTCTGAAGTCTTTAAAAGGTTCAAAAAATTTAGACTCGAAGTAGAAAAATAAATATGAAAATCCATTAAGGTTCGTCGATCAGATTGAAGAGATGAATACTTTAGTTGAGAATTTCTATACTATCTTAAGGACATTGGCATAGTCTCTCAATGGACTCCACTTGGAATGCCTCAACTCAATGGAATTTTAGAATAGAGAAATCAGATCCTATTAGATATGGTCCAATCCATGATGAGTTTCATGAACCTTTCTGAGTTTCTTTAAGGACATAGTCTTATGACTGCTATATATTTACTGAATAGAATTTCTTCTAAAACTGTTTCTACCATACTGTATGAGATATTGCATGGTAAGAAATCAAGTTTGAATCATCTTAGAATTTGGAATTGTTCAGCTTATGTCAAGAGATAACAGACAGACAAATTAGAGTCTAGATTTTTTAGAGCTTGATTTATTGGATATCCTAAAGAGTCATTAGGATATTATTTCTATCTCCCAAAAGATCATTATATGATGGTGAGTCGATATGCCATCTTTCTTAAAAAATAGTTTATTCAAGCTGGTGGCATTCGAAGGTAGATTAGGCTCGAGGAGAAAGTCTTCCAAGAGCCACGAGCTAAGAAATCTATGAAACCCAATCAGATTGAGCCAACCCAGACACTACCTCCTCCACCTCATAGATCAAGTAAAATTTTTCGTCCTTCTGAAAGATACTTAGATACTATCATAGAAGATGTAGAGAAAATATTCCTCATAGGAAATAAAGTTCATGGTGATGATCCCAAAACCTATGACAAGACGATATCAGATATCAACTCTGAGAAATGGTTAGAAGCAATGAAGTCAGAGATTGACTCAATGCATTCAAACCAAGTCTGAACCTTGGTAGATCCATCTGAAGGTATAGTACCTATTGGATGTAAATGGATTTTTAAGAGAAAGATAGGTACCGATGAAAATATAGAGACATTCAAAGCAAGACTCGTAGCGAAAGAATATTGATAAGTACCATAAAATCACCAATAAAAGTATTAATTTATTAATTAATTTATATTAATTTTTAAGAATTAATGATCAATTTATATATATTTTTGAGAAATTAATATTTTTATTAATTAAAAAATTAATTAAGAAATAATAAAAATTAAAAAAATAAAATTTTAAAATCAATGGAAAGAGCTCAATTTTTTGATCACAATAAAATAAGTTTCGAGCAAAACAAAGCTAAAATGGAGAAGATATGAATTTCTAAACAAATAAAATAAATAAAAATTAAATAAAAAAAATAGCTTAGTCGGCTTAAGTCGTCGTGCCATATCAGTCGGCGCGTCCAAGTGCACCAAGCCAAGCCAACAAAACTAGCGCATCGAGCCAACCCAACGTGCCAAGCCAGCAATGCTAGCCGATTCAGCCGCGGAAGCCATCAGTCGGTCTACGATCCAAGCATGGACCGCCAGCTCTGCAAAAACTAGTGAATCACAGAGCGACACGTGGTGGACCTAGACCCTTAAGGGGTTCATGAAAAATCCATCATGGTTTATAGGGTAAAGAGGTAATTTTGCATCAAAGCAATGAGCGGCGATTGGCTGAGGCATTCGGTGTGCCCGATTCGTGCGGTCCATAGCTATAGTAATTGCACGATCCAATAGCCTACATTTGATTCGATGGAAATCCGATGGCCCATGATAAATCCTTCTTTGATTCGAATAGTGCTCAACGATCTAGCGCAATCCGATGGCCAAAAAATCAGTCGGTAAAGATCCGATGATGGAGAAAGCTCTCGACGGTGATCAGGACTCGCAATGCACAATCAGTAGCCAGAGTTTCTCCATCAACGTGTGATCAATAGTCAGAATTTAATCCGACCTGATCTGGGCCAATACACATCCAATTTTGATGATTTTTGGTCCATTGGATTCCGATTGAATGGCCAGATTTCATCAAGAGCAGTGGAATTCAACCAGGACTCCTTTTAATATGATTTTCACTCAGATTTCTCCATATTTTAATGATCAAAGTGCTCCTTAATCCCACATTGTCTAGAAAAAAACTCTCAAGCCCTCCTAGCTCTATAGAAAGGATCCCAGGCCTTTAGAAATCAACAGATCTGATTAGAGAAAAGCTTTAGTATAGAGTGAAGCCAAGCTTTGGGTTAATGGCTGCTTCGAGGCATCGGGTGCCGAGAAGAAGAGTTGTGCTTCTACACTATCTTTCTGCCAATATCGATCCAAGATTAGAGATCAGCCTATTTTATTTTTTAAAAAAAAATTTATGTATTTAATTAATGTAATATTTATTTTTATCCTCTTTAATTTCATGCTCTTTATTTTTATTGCAATTTAATTTTTGCACTTTAATTTTTTTTATTTTATTATAAGTAGATGCTAAGATCAAACTAGTAGATCTTAGTACCAAGTTTAAATTTCTACATCTTTTAATTTAAATTTCTACATCTTTTAATTTTTGCTTAGAATTTTTTGACTTAACTTTTGATTTCAAAACTCAAATCCTTTTTTTTTCAAAAATCAAAGATTTTAAATCTAAAATGCTACCTTCCCTATGGATTCAACCTAACTCACTGCTATCTACATATTTTTAATTATTTTAAGAAGTCAGATTAAATTGATAAACATGATGTCTTAACGACAACATCATGCTTTTATCAAGTTTTTGGCACCGTTGTCGGAGAAGGCATGGATATTAAATTTTTGATCTCTTTAATTTTTTTATAAATAAATTATAAATAATTTTTTTATTTTTTTATAAATATTGCTTGCTAATTTTTTTTATTTTGTAGAAAAAAGTTAAAGAACAAAATGAACCAGTTCAGTTTTTCTTGGTGAGATCAATCCTAACTCTAGTCCTCTTTCCTTTTTATTTATTTATTTACTTACTTTATTTTTAAATTAATTTAAAAAATATATATTTAAACCTAATTAAAAGTTTCATGATAATATTAGAAATCCTAACTATTTAGAGCATGCATTATGTTAGTTTTATTTTTATTTTTTTTGATGATTGCTGGAGGCAAGGTGAGCTTTTCAAAATTCAATCAATTACATGCATCTAGTTTAATTACATAGAACCCCTTGCTTGAAAATTTGAATATTCATATCATATTGAATCAAATTAAGGGCATAACCCACTTAAATAAGATAAGATGGGAATTTGATCATCCTTTCTTGACCCACAAACAACCAACCAACATTCTACATTGATCTAAGCCTTTAATTTTAAAATCAATTAGACATCAACCTTAGGAGCTCGAGCTCAATAGGATAAGAAACCCTAAGAGTTTAACCAAGTTAAGATTAGTCAATTTGACTAGTTTCTAGAAAAATGATTCAGGAATGATTGGGTCCGAAGAAAGGTAATTTCTAATTGGTTCCGTTAGCTTACCTGACTAAGCATAATTGGTATCTAAGGCAAGCAATGGGGGGACTCCCGCTGACCTTACACTTACCTGACCAATTGATTGGTTGATCCTATACATGGAGGGCTTGAAGGTGACCTTGGTAATTAGAAGTTGTCTAGATCTAAGATAACCCTTAATCAAGATTGATTGATCAACTTGATTGCTAACCAACATCAAATCTAATTAAACCTAATTCTTCTCTCTCTTCTTAGCTCTAGGACTCTTTAGGACCTTTTCTTTAGAACTTTTATTTCTTTCTTTTTTTCCTCTTCAAAAATAAAATAAAAATTAAATTAAAAATTAAATTAAATTAAATTAAACTGACTAAAAAATATTAAAAATAATAATTAAATTAAATTAAATAAAAAATAATAATTAAAATAATTAAAATAATTTTAAAAAATAATTTTTTAAAAATATAATAATATAATAAAATAATATATATATAAATTCTAAAATAAATCTAAAAAATTTTGAACCATACATTAGGATTACACTAATACATGCATCATAGGAAATCACTTTTTCTGATTTAGTTAAACTTAATTGAATCGTTGATTCATATTAAACCAGATAATCAAATGACTGACCTGAACTTAATAGTCCAAAAATTAGAAAAAGTTGACCTTCTTGCCTAGAAATTAGATCAACTCCTATCCCTAGGTTAATAATCTCCAGCGTAATTCACATCACCTTCTAATTATCAGAGGTTTTATTCTAATTGTGCTAGCCCAATCCATCATGTGAATAAATGTCCTATTGCTGCACAGTTTTTATATTTTATCTAAGAATAAGTTTAAGCTGCTCAAGGATACTCTAAATTGATTAATGATCCATTTTCAAATTCATATAACTCTGGCTGAAGAAACCATCCTAATTTTTCTTGGAAATCACAACAGACTCAGGCTTAGACCCAAACTCCATCAGTGCAAAATTATCAAAATAGACCTTAATACTAGAACTATGCTTATAATAGAGGTCAGCCTAGTCAGCCTTTTCAGCCACCATACTATAATCAGCCCTCATACCCACCTCCTTAATAGACCAATCTAGCTGACGATAGATTTAACCAACTTCAATAATTGATTTTGACTCAACAAGAATCTATCGCTAAGCTAGAAGCTCAAATTGGATAATTAGCTGAATCTAATATGAGGTGAGAACTAGATCAACTATCGAGCCTACCAATTTCAAACAACCCACCTAATGTCCACCAACTATCTGGATCAAGTTATCAATTTAATATCTTACTTAAGAATCTCCAACTTGAGAATGCCAAAGTAATTCCTGAACTTAAAAGCTATAGGATTCTTTTGGATCCATACCAAGATCAGGTGAGAGAGGCTAGTACTGATGCTAGCCAAAATAAAAATTTATAGGAACAGATTAATACTGAGACTAACCATATAGAAGAACCTGAGTTAGAAACTAGCATTGATGCTAGTTCTAGTTTAAATGAGATAAATGAGATAGACATAGGAAAAAAGAGAATAGATGATTTACCCAAAACTTATAAACCTAATGTCCTATTTCCTTCAACCATAGAAGCTAGTTCTTCTTACAAAAATCAAGAGGCATGCAATGAAGTGTCAATGGAGTTGTTTAAGTAAGATCACATTAATTTACCTTCAGAATTAAAATCATCTTTAATCATCCTTCCAGCATCCATTGAATCAAACTTAACTTCTAATACAAAAACTCAATTCATGAGCATTTTAGAAGAATAAATAGGAGAAATTCTTAATAAACATGGGTCTGAGAATGGGGTCACAAACTATGTTCCGCTAATTAATAATGAATATATCAATAATAAAATTATAAATCAACTTTTTAAGATTGGCAATCCAAAACCATTGAAATTTATCAATCCAATATTCGATACTGGATAGTAAGCTGCATTGTATCTGACTGAAGATGATAAACTTAGCGCTTGTTGGAAGATAACCCAATATTTAGTTTTTTTAGTTTAATTTATATTTTTATTTGATTTTCTTTTTAGGATAATTTGAATAAGCTGGAAGGAGAACTTAAATTTTCAAAAGCATGTGCTGGACCAAAAATATAGTCAGGTATATTTTTTTATATTCTTTATTACATCCTTTATTTTTTTTTCTCTATTGAGGATAATGTCGATTAAGTTGGGAGGGAGAAAAATAAAAATTTTAAAATTTTAAGTCCTCAAGAGAAACATAGTATTTAGTATTTAGACACCCAATTATGCTTAAGAATTGAATTGAACTGAGCATTTTTTAAAGAAAATTGATGCACAGATCAGAGAATCTATGAGATATTGAGGAATCAAGTATTAAAAAAATCCAATAAAGAGTGTTAAGAATTGAATTGAACTAAGCATTTTTAAAAGAAAGTTGATGCACAGATCAGAGAATCTTTGATATGTGAATCAAGTATTAAGAAAATTCAATAAAGAGTTAAGTCTAGAACATAAAAAAAAAAATTTCTTTGCATATTTCTAATTTTTTTCTACTAGCATCAAAGAAAAGTCTACTTTTTATGGACTTATGTAGGGTAACTATACGTTTCTTCATATATATATATATAATTGTTAAAATAAAATTATTTTCAAGGACTTCTCACTGAGTAATTGGACCTTTTTGCCTAAGCAAACATTAAGTTTCGTGTTAAAAGATGGGAAGGGCAAAGAAGCTTATTGTAAAGCTAGTTTTAACTCGTAGCCTATTTGATTCGAGCTAGTTAGTTCGAGGGGTATTCTATATCTAGTACCCTAAAGCCAACTAGTTTGGAAGTCATTGATCCAAGACTCGCTACATGGATCAAATAGAATGCTTAAGGAGTTAAGACACTCAATAGCGGTACAATGTTAAAAAAAAAGAATATTGGTTTTCTATCAATTAATCGGATCTCGTTGCCTAAGTAAGCAATCATATTCGCATCAAAAAGTAGATAATATAAAAATAAAAATCAATAAATGAAGGATGGAAGTAGCAATACACTTGTCGATATGAAAGTTTATACAAATCAGAGACAAAGATGGGATAATTTAGAAAAAATTCAAAAAAATTTAATATTTTTTACTTAATTTTTCTATTGATAAGTATTAATACCCAATGATATACCTCACTTATATTCTACTGAATATCAATGGCCATTTTAAAAACCGCTTAGGTAAAATTCGAAACTCTAAAGTTAAAAGGTATTTAAAACTAAATTCTTTCTTTACTCGAGGATGAGCAAAGCTTAAATTGGAGGGTGTGATAAGTACCATAAAATTATCAATAAAAGTATTAATTTATTAATTAATTTATATTAATTTTTAAAAGTTAATGATCAATTTATATATATTTTTTAAGAAATTAATATTTTTATTAATTAAAAAATAATAAAAATTAAAAAATAAAATTTTATAATCAATGCAAAAAGCTTATTTTCTTAATAATAATGAAATAAGTTTCGAGCAAAATAAAGCTAAAATGAAGAAGATATGAATTTCTAAAGAATTAAAATAAATAAAAATTAAATTAAAAAAAGGAAAATAGCTCAGTTGGCTCAAGCCACCGTACCATATCAGTTGGTGCATCCAAGTGCATCGAGCCAAGCCAACAAAGCTAGTGCATCGAGCCAAGCCGATAAAACCAGTGCACCAAGCCAGTCATGCTAGCTGACTCAGCCACGAAAGCCATCAGTCGGTCCACGATCTAGGCATGGGCCATCAGCTCAGAAGAAACTAGCGAATCATGGAGTGACATGTGGTGGACCAAGACCCTTAAGGGGTTCATGGAAAATCCATCATGGTTTACAAGGTAAAGAGATAATTTCGCATCAAAGCAGCGAGTGGCATTTGGCTGAGGCGTTCGGTGTGCCCAGTTCACATGGTCCATAGCTATAGTAATTGCATGACCTAATGGCCTATGTTCAATCCAATGGAGATCCGACGGCCCACGATAAATTCTTCTTTGATTCAAACAGTGCTTAGTGATCTAGCACGATCCAACAGCCAGAAAATCAATCAATGAAGATCTGATGGTGGAGAAAGCTTTCAATGGTGATCAGGACTCCCAATGTGCGATCAGCGATTAGATTTTCTCCATCAATGTGCGATCAGTGGTCAAAATTTAATTAGACCTAATCTAGGCTGATACGCATCTGATTTTGATGATTTTTGGTCTGTTGGACTCCTATTAAACGGCCAGATTTCATCTAAAGTAGTAGAATTCAACCAAAACTCCTTTTAATCCGATTTTTACTTAGATTTCTCCATATTTTGGTGATCAAAGAGCTCCTTAGTCCCACATTGCTTAAAAGAAAACTCTCCAATCCTCCTAGCTCTATAAAAAGGACCCCAGGCCTCTAGAAATCAAAAGACCTGATTAGAGAAAAGCTTTGGTACAGGGTGAAGCCAGGCTTTGGGTTAATGACTGCTTCGTGGCAATGGGTGCCGAGAAGAAGAGCTAGGCTTCTACACTATCTTTCTGCCAATGCCGATCCAAGATCAAAGATCAACTTATTTTATTTTTTTTAATTTTATATATTTAAATTATAAACTTTTTAATTAATGTAATATTTATTTTTATGCTCTTTAATTTTATGCTCTTTATTTTTATTGTAAATTAATTTTTGCACTTTAATTATTTTTTTTATTTTATTGCTAGTAAATACTAAGATCTAATTAGTAGATCTTAGTACCAAGTTTAAATTTCTATACTTTTTAATTTAAATTTTTATACCTTTTAATTTTTACTTTTAATTTTTTGACTTCACTTTTGATTTCAAAACTCAAATCCTTTTTTTTCTTTTCTTTTTGAAAAAATAAAGATTTAAAATCTAAAACACTACCTTCCCTATGGATTCGACCTGACTCACTGCTATCTATATATTTTTAATTATTTTAAGAAGTTGAATTAAATTGATAAACACGATGTCTTAATGACAACATCGCGCTCTTATCATGTATAGTCAACGTGAAGGCATTGACTATCAGGATACTTTTTTGCCAGTAGCCATGCTCAAGTCCATCCGCACATTGCTTGCTATTATAGCCTATTTTGATTTCAAAATATGACAAATAGATGTAAAAATAACATTCTTAAATGGATATCTTGAGGAAGATATCTATATGAAATAGCTGCTAGGTTTCACATTTAGTGATGATGATCATAAGGTATGCAAGCTGCAAAGATCCATATATGGATATAAGCAAGCATCTCAGAGCTAGAATGCTTATTTTAATGATGTAATCAAATTATTTTGATTCATCAAGAATGAGGAGGAGTTCTATTTTTTAAAAAAGATCAGTGGAAGTGCTGTTGTCTTTCTCATACTGTACGTGGATGACATCCTTCTAATTGGAAATGATATTTTCATGTTGACTACAATCAAAATATGGTTGTCTAAGAAGTTCTCTATGAAAGATCTAGGAGAAGTATCCTTTATTCTGAAAATTAAGATCTATAGGGATAGACCGAATAGGATGCTGGATCTCTCACAAAAAATATACATAGAGAAGGTGTTGAAGAGGTTCAACATGAAAAACTCCAAGAGGGATTTAGTATCCTTTAGACATGGCATTCATCTCTCCAAGAAGATGTGCCCTAGCACAACTGAGGAGATTGAATGCATGAGTAAAATCCCTTATGCTTCGACAATAGAGAGCCTCATGTGTGCCATGCTATGTACACAACCTGATATTGCCCATGTGTGAGTATCACGAGCAGATATCAGTCGAATCTAGACGAAGAGCACTGGACTTCTGTGAAATATATCCTTAAGTACTTGAGAAGGACTAAGGACATGTTTTTAGTTTTTGGTAATGGAGAACTCTAGATTTAGGGATATATAAACTCAAATTTTATGTTCGACATAGATGATCGAAAGTCGATATCTAAAAATCTATTTATTTATAATGATGGAGCTGTCAGTTGAAAGAGTTTCAAGTAGACGATGATAGCAGACTCCATCATGGAAGCAGAGTACATCGCTGCATCGGAAGCTGCAAAGGATGCATTCTAGTACAAAAAGTTTACTATAGAGCTCAAAGTGATGCCATCAGATGCCATTTCTCTATACTGCGATAATAATAGTGCCATAGCCCTAGCTAAGAAGCCGAGGTCTCATCAGAAATTTAAGCACATCGAGTAGTGATATCACCTCATCCATAATTATCTCGAGAAGGGATACGTCGAGGTCAAGAGAGTCGAGTCCATAGATAATGTGGTTGACCCACTGATAAAGCCATTGAGCCAGTAGAAGATCGAAGCCCATCTTAAGAAGATGGAACTTAGAGTTGTAGCCAATTAGCTTTAGGTCAAGTGAGAGTTTATTAAATGTGTATCCTAGAAGTCAGATTGGCTGATACTTGTAATACACTTCTAAGGATAATTTTATAATTTTAACTATAAATTAATAAAAAAATTATTTTCTATGATAATGTGTATTTAAAGTGTCTATGATACATCCTTTGAGTTAATGGTAATGACAATTCATATTTTTAAGAGTTGAAAATTTAAAACATGAATTTTCATAATTAACTCATAAACAGCTCCCGATCATAGGATCATCATGAGGATGGTGATTGATCCATAAGATTAGTGTATGATCACTTTCTTAAGATAGATGTATCTTATGTCTATGGTGTGGAGACACCAAAGCGAGAGTATAGATACTCGTTAGAGAATGAGGGCACTAAGCGTAACCACCTCAAGCAATCATAAGAAAGTCTACCTTCTCATCAACGACTGGCTCGATGCTATAGTGCTGTATCTGGTTCTTTGATCTGAGGTACATCGACAATTCACTTTGAGGGTGTTATAGTTTGACTACATTATAACTCGATCTCCTAGCCATTCGAAATCCTGAGGTATATGTTGGCTATAGCATGTTTATTCTAGAAATTGGATTGCACCAATAGAAAGTCTATCTACCTCGATAGATGAGGAGTAGCCCTATGATAATCATAAGACTGAGTCCTTAAGCCTATGGCCATGGTAGAGTGAAGATGATAGAAAGAGTTTCTATTAGGATTTAATATTAGAGTCAAATCAAATGATTAATTCATATGACGGATGTTGGGTTTGATGAGTTCACCTTAACCCTAATACTATCAGGACTCAAGATGGAAGAACACAATCACACAGGTAGCTGCATTGAGAGATTTGCTTTTAGTTTTAATGGATTGCCACCATATACTGCTAGGTGTCACTGGTGAATTTTGGGAGTAATTAGAATAATCTTAATGATCGATCATTCTAATTGTATGAATCAAAAAAGTTTTGGTCCATCGAAAGATGTTTCGATGATGTCGATGATAGAGATCACAATATATCTCATTATTATACAGAACTGAACCTAACTAGATCACACAAATAAGAGTTTAGATTTGGATGTCATCAATTGAGCTAATCTAGTTTGATTGATTTGAATTAGATCCAATCAGATTCAAGGTAATCATGCTAGCACACGATTGAGCATGGCTTTGTTCTTCTATAATCTTTCTGATTCATCATAATCGAGTCAAATTTGATTTGACTCACTTCTATATTTTGAATGAATTTATTTTTATCTGACTGGAACAAGTCTAGATCAGACTAATTGTAGAAATTAAATCCATTCCTAGTGCAATTGCACTAGGGTCAAAAGTTGACCCAATTAAGAGAATTTAGGGTGACCTAATTAGATACTTCTAAAAAATTTTCTAGAAATTCTTTTCATCTATTTTTTGGATATGTGATAGTGATCAAGTCATGCTATGGGTGTGCTAAATTTTGTGATTTATGGTAGTGGTTTGACTGAGTTTTGAAAGAGTTTGATTTGGATCAAACTCTTGAGGGAAGAGTAGGCGCAATGGACTCTTCCTTATCTACTCATGCCACCATCTTCTAGATTGAATTTTGGAGACAAAACTAGATGGGATTGTGGTTTCACATGGAGAATAAGTCCTAGAGTCCCAATGATCAAATAAGTATGTTATTTGGTCGAAGTTGGACTCTATATGGTGTTGGTTTTTAAATCTTTCTCATGCCAAAGAGAGCTATCGCATGATTTTATTGTCCATGCAGAGGTGCTATCGCCCATACCATATCCCATGCCCCCTTTATCCTCTCTCTCCCTCTCTTCTACGTGCCTAAAAAGTTAGGCATAAATTGGAGAAGAAGGTCTAAGCTTTTTGGCATAAGATTCAACATCTATGTGATGGTGTTTATGTGACGAATGGGCTGCCTTCAAAAATAGTTTTGAAGGATCTACAGATCTGAAGACGTTCAGATCTTGTCTGAGTGGATATTGGTAGAGGTCAGATGTGTGCGTGGCTCCTTCTAGAACCTCAAAAACCAACAAGATCATTGTAGGATAATCAGATTACCCAACAAGATACTTAAAACTAGATTCACCTAACTAGTACGATTTGATGGACAATACTGAATCCAATTGTGATTAGGCTTTAAAACATGTTTTTTTTGGGAATTTTTGAGCCTTTGGATTTCCATTTGATGGCAGAGGACCCAAAACTCATAGAAGACTCTATGGAACATGTCTAGGCAGTGTTTAATTCAATTTTCCTTAGGATTTCTCTATAGAACACCAATCTACATCCAACTTTTGTCCCATATTGCCTACAACAAAGGTCTCTCCTCTCCAACACTCTATTAAAAGGAGTCCAAGCCTCTAGAGTTCAGTGTCTTCGATCAAGGAAAGGTGATGGTATAGAATAGAGCCATGCTTAGGATTGATGGTTGCTTTGAGATAGATGGTGCCAAGAGGAAGAGTTGGACGTTTACACCATCTCAATGCCAATGTCGATCGAAGATCAAGATCAGCCTGCTTTTAATTTTTTTTCTATTCTTTTTAAATTTCATGCATTTAAATTTTAATCTTTAAATTAATATAAATTTTATTTTTTTTCTATTTAAATTTTAGTTCCTTACTTTTAATTATAAATTTAATTTTTGCTATTTATTTTTATTGTAAATTTTATTTTATTGCAAGTAGATGCTAAGATCTAGGTAGTAGATCTTAGAACCCAAAGTTTATTTTCATATAATTTAAATTTTATTATTTAATTTTATATAATTTTAATTTCTATTTTTTAACTTTAATTTTATTTTCAAATCTTTCATTCTTTTATTTTAAAAAATCAAAAATTTTAAAATTAAAATACTGCCTTCTCTGTGGATTTGACCCAACTTGCTACTATTTACGTATTTTTAAGTATTTTAAGAAGTCAAAACTAAACTAATAAACATGGTGTCCTAACGACAACATCATGCACTTATCAAGCTTTTGGTGCTGTTGTTGGGGATGGCATAGATGCTATTTTTTAATTTTTTATAAGTAAAAAATAATTTTGATAAATGCATCAAGTTTTTGGTGCCATTGCTGGAAAAGGCATGGATATTAAAATTTTTGATTCATTTGATTTTCTTATAAAAAATTATAAATAAAATTTTTGATCTTTTTAATTTTTTGTAAATATTGCTTACTAACTTTTCTTATTTATTTTATAGAAAGAAAAGAAAGAAAATTAGGACAAGAAGGAAGCTTCCAATTTTGCTTGGTGAGATCAATCCTAACCCTAGACCTCTATTTTTTATTATTATTTATTTTATTTTTAAATTAAATTAAAAAATATCAACTTAAACCTAATTAAAAGTTTCATGATAAGAGTAGAAATCTTAATTGTTTACAGCATACATCATATTAGATTTATTTTTTCTGGTGATTGCTGGAGATAAAGTAAGCTTCTAAAGTTCAATCAGTTTCATGCATTTAATTTAGTTGCATAGAATTTCTTGTCTGAAAGTAATTATGCATATTAATCTTTAAATCAATTTAAGGGCATAACCTATTAATCAACATAAGATGGGAATTTGATCATCCTTTCTTAGCTCACAAACAACCAACTAGTATCCTGCATTGACCTAAGCCTTTAATTTTAAAATCAATTAGACATCAGCCCCAGAAACTCGAGCTCATTAGGATAAGAATCCTAAGAGTTGGACTAGATTAAAGTTAGTCAGTTTGACTAGTATGTAAGGCAAGTGGTTTAGGGACTACATCTCAAAGAAATATGGTTACTTAATTAGTTTCATTAGCTTACCTAGCCAAGATAATTGGTATCTAAGGAAAGCAATGAGGGGACTCCCCCCAATCATACACTTACCTCGCAAATTGAGTGGCTGATCTTAAACCTGAAGGGCTTGAAGGTGATCATGACAGTTAGAAACTATCTAGATCAAGAATAATCCTTAGTTAGACTTATTTACCTAACTTGATTGCTAACTAAAATATTAAACTTAATTTTTCTTTCTCTTCTTAGCTCTAGGACTCCTTAGGACCTCTTCTTTAGAACTCTTCTCTCTTTCTTCTTTTCTCCTCTCCTTCTCAAAAAATAAAATAAAATAAAATAATAATAATTATAAATAATTTAATAAAATTATAATTTTTTTAAAAAAATAATAAAATAATAAAATTAAAAAAATTAAAAAAAATTTGAATCATATGTTAGGGTTGCACTAGTACATATACGATAGGAGATTATTTTTTCTGACTTAGTTGAATCCAATTCTAAAATTGGATGGTTGAATCATATTAAATCTAGTAATCAAATGGCTGAAAATTTTAGAGAACCACCAAGATAGATGAAAGAATATTTTATTCCTTTCATCTATAATCCATCGACTTGTATCTAGTTACCTAATATCTATACTATCCACTATGAGATCAAGCCAACTATAATCTAGATGCTCCCATTATTCTATGAAAATACTAATAAAGATCCTTATAAGCATGTGGATGAATTCTTAGAAATCTACTCTATAGTGAGGATTCAAAATTTAACTGATGATGCTCTTAAACTGATTTTATTTCTATTTTCATTAAAAGATAAACTCAAGTACTGGCTTGGCATAATAGAAAGACCAATCAAAACTTGGGCTAAATTACAACATGAATTTCTTAAGAAATTTTATCTCATAGGCCGAAGTAATACTATGAGGTGAGCCATCACTAGATTTGCTCAGCTTCCAGGAGAATAAATTTACGAGTCATGAGAGAGACTTAAGAAACTTCTTAAAAAATGTCCACACCATGGACTATCTAAGTGGCAAATCATTTAAGCTTTCTATGAGGGTTTAGGAGACCAATATAGATAAATGGTAGATGCATCTTGTGGAGGTGCATTCATGAGCAAAGGTGAGGATGAAGCCTATGCCTTATTTAAAATTCTGAATGAAAACTCAATCAATAATTCTTCATTATCTTTCTACCAAAAGCAAGCAGGAATCTATGATTCGTAATCTAATTCTAAGATTGACTTAAACCTGATAAATAAAGTAAACCTGCTTGTCTAGAAATTAGATCAACTTCTAATCCTAGGTTAACAATCTCCTGTATAATTCACATCATCCTCTAATTATCAAGAGATTTATTCTATCTATGTTAGCCCAATCCATTATATAAGTGAATGCCCTACAGCTGCACAATTTCTATCTTTCATCTAAGAACAAGATTAAGCTGTATAAGGCTACTCCAAGCTGGTTAACGATCCTTTTCCAAACTCATATAACCCAAATTGGAGGAATCATTTTATTTTTTCTTGGATATCCTAACAAACTCAGGCTTAGATCCAAATTCCATCTGTTTATCAAAAGAGGCCCCAATATCAAAACTGTGCATATAATAGTAGTCAGCCTACTTAGTCTTTCCAGCCATCATATTATAATCAACCATCATACCCATTTTCTCAATAGACCAATCTAGTCGATGAT
This sequence comes from Cocos nucifera, assembly GCA_006176705.1. Taxonomy (NCBI): domain Eukaryota; kingdom Viridiplantae; phylum Streptophyta; class Magnoliopsida; order Arecales; family Arecaceae; genus Cocos; species Cocos nucifera. The sequence continues at coordinate 322,720 of QRFJ01002145.1, read as the reverse complement.
GGATTTAATCAACTATAATAATTAATTCTGACTTAACAACAATCCATTGCTAGGCTAGAAGCTCAAATAAGATAATTAGCTTAGTCTAACATGAGAAGAGAACTAGGGCAATTATCGAGCCAATTAATTCTTAACAGCCCACCTATTGTCTATCAACCATCTAGATAAAATTATCAATCTAATATCCTACTTAGGAATTCTCAATTTGAGAATGCTAAAGTAATTTTTGAACTTAAAAGTTATAGGATTCTTATGGACCTATACCAGGACTAGATGAGAGAGGCTAGTACGATGCTAGCCAAAATAAAAATTTAGAAGAAGAGGTTAGTACTAAAGCTAACTACCTAGAAGAACCTAATCCAAGAACTAATACTAATACTAGTTCTAATATAAGTGAGATAGATAAAGGGAAGAAGAGAGCAGATGATTTACTTAAGACCTATAAACCTAAAGTTCTATTTTCTTCACCCCTAGAAGCCGGTTCTTCTTATAAAAACTAAAGGACATGCAACGAAAAGCCAATGAAGTTATTTAAGCAAGATTATATTAATTTATCTTTAGAATTAAAGCCACTTTTAGATACAATTCCAATACCCATTGAATCAAATTTATCTTCTAATCCAAAAACTCAATTCATGAGTATTTTAGAAGAACAAATAGGAGAAATTTTTAACAAACAATAGTTTGAGATTAGTGTCATAAACTATGTTCCCAAAATCAGCAATGAATATATCAATAAAGAGATCATAAACTATCTTCCTAAGTTGGCAATACAAAATTATTGGAATTTATCAATCCAGTATTTGATACAGGATAGGTAAGCTACCTTGTATCTGGCTGAAGATGGTAAACTTAGCGCTTGTTAGAAGGCAATCCAATATTTAATTTCTTGTATCTAATTTATCATTTTAGTTTATTTTATTTTTAGGATACTTTGAATAAGTTGGAGGAAGAGCTAAATTTTTAAGAACCATGCTGGAACAATCGAGTTAGGTGTATTCTTTCTTATTTTTTATTACATCCTTTATTTTTTCTTCTCTATTGAGGATAATATCAAATAAGTTGGAGAAAAGAATAATAAAATATAATTTTTTTAAAAAAAATCTTCAAAGAAGTTAGTATTTAGTATTTAGATATCCAATTATACTTAAGAATCAAATTGAACTAAGCATTTTTAAAAAAAATTGATGCACAGATTATAGAATTTATGAGATATTGAGGAATCAAGTATTAAAAAAATTTAATAAAAAGTTAAGTCTATAACATAAATTTTTTTTTGAGCATTTCTAATTTTTTCTACCACCATCAAAAAGGAGTTTACTTTTTATGGGCTCGTGTAGGGTAACTATATATTTCTTCATAAAAATTACTTTTAAAATAAAATAGTTTTCAAGTACTTTTTACTAAGTAACCAAATCTTTTTGCCTAAGCAAGCATTGAGTTTTGCATTGATAAGTACCATAAATGCACTGATAAAAATATTAATTTATTAATTAATTTATTTTTATTTTTAAAAATTAAATATTTTTATTTTTATATTTTAAAAAATATTTTTATCAATAAAAAGAGCTTAAATTTTTGGCTCAAATAAAATAAGTTTGGAGCAAATCAAAGTTAAAACAGATTTGATATGAATTTTTAAAGAAAAAATAATAAAATAATAAAAAAAGAAATGGCTCAGTCGGCTCATCCAGTCAAGTCGGCATGCTCAGCCAAGCCGACGCACTCACCTTAGCTGATGCATCCCAGCCTAGCTGGCAAACCAGCTAGCTGACCTAGCTAGAGAAATTGGCCTGCAAGCTCGTGAGCCCATGTGTAGCGCTAGCCCACCACCCCACCAACCCATTAGGCCATTGGTGCACAATGAACCAACCATCGATTTATAGTGAAAAGGCTATCGATCCATGAAATCAAGCATAGACCACTAGCTCAATAGAATGTGCCTAATCAGCATGTGACACATGATGGACCAAGACCCTTAAGAGGTTAAGTGAAAATCTCACATGGCTGATAAGTATCATAAATTTGCTAATAAAAGTATCAATTTATTAATTAATTTATATTAATATTTTTAAAATAATTTAAAAAACTAAATATTAAAATAATAATAATATAAAAATAAAAATTAATAATAATAATAATAATTAATAAATAATAATAAAAATAAATTAAAATATTGAAATATTAAAAATAAAAATAATATTAATAAATAATATAAAATAAAATAAAAATTAAAAATAATAAGTTAATCAATAAAAAGAGCTCATTTTTTTTATCATAATAAAATAAATTTGGAGCGAATCGGAGTTAAAATGGATCCAATATAAATTTTTTAAGAAATAAAAGAAAAAAATAAAATAAAATAAAAATAATTAGCTCAGTCGGCAAAGCCGGCACACTCTATTAAGCTGGCATGCCCTACCAAGCCTCTATGCCAGTGCATCCCAGCTTAGCCACCTTGCCAACCCAGCAGAGACGGTGGCTTGTCAAGCCCACGAGCCCACGCGTAGTGCCAGCCCGCCAGCCTAGCATCCGATCTATGCAAACAGCCATAGACCGCTAGCTCAGCAACTAATGGCAAATCGCAAGCTACTGCATGGCAGACCAAGATCCTTAAAGGGTCTATAGAAAATATATCGCGATGTATAGGGGCAGTATTGTAATTTCACAAGCCAAGGTCGGCACTGATTGGTCAAGGCTTATGGCACATTTGGTCCACACGGTCCAAAGCTATAGTAATAGCATTATCAGATGGTAGCAATGGATTCTGGTCAAGATCGAATGGCTATGATTTTTTTAAGCTTGATTCGATTTCCAGCGCTCGCTCCTCATGCGATCCGACGGTCGTGCTCACTTTAGACGCGATCCAATGGCTGAAATCACTCTCGATAGTGATCCAAACACTGCTCACATGATTCAACGATCCAATTTCCACCATCAAGCATGATCCAACAGTCAGAATGTTTTTCAACTTGATTTGGGCTTATAGACATCCATTTTTAGTATTTTTTGAAGCATCGGATCACCATCCAACGGCCAGAATTAAGGAAACTCAACAGAATTCATCCAGATGCTATTTTAATCTAAATTTCACTTGAATTTCTTCATATTTTGATGATTAAAATGGCTTTTAGTTCTACATTACCTGCAGAAAAATCCTCCAGCCTTCCAACACCTATTTGAAGGACCGTAGGCCCTCAGAAATCAATAGATCTGATCTAGAAGAAGCCACGGTAAAAGATGGGAGTTAGGCTTTGACTGAAGTTTGCTTCGAGGTAGATGATGTAAAGAGAATAGGCAGACTTCTACGCCATCTCCATGTTGTTGCTGATCTGAAGATTAAGAGATTTTTTATTTTTTTCTTTTTTTTAATTATTGTATTTGAATTTTGATTTTTAACATAAAATTTAGTTTATTGCTCTTTTAATTTTTATTCTTTAATTTTTACTCTTTTAATTCTACTTTATTTTAATTACTCTTTAATTTCTTGCAAGTAGATGATAAGATCTAAATAGTATATCTTAATATCAAAATATATATTTTTTATATTATTTAATTTTTATAATTTTATTTTTTAACTTAAATTTTAATTTCAAATCCTTTTTCTATTTTTATAAAAAAATTAAAAATTTTCAAAGAAAATTACTACCTTCTTATGGATTCGATCCAACTTGCTGCTATCTACATGCTCTTAATTATTTTTAAAAGAAGTCGAACTAAACTGATAATTATGGTATTTTAACGATGGTATCATGATCTATCAAGTTTTTGGTGTTATTGTTGGGGAGACATAAAAAAATTAAAATTTTTGATTCTTTGATTTTCTTTTTTATTACTATTTTCTAACTTTTTTTGATTTTATAGATAAAAAATAAAGAAAAAAAAGTGGAACAAAAAGATTAGGGCAAGGAGGAAACTTCCAATTTTATTTGGTGAGATCAATCCTAAATCACAAAATTTTTTTATTATTATTTATTTTATTTTTAAATTAATTAAAAATTATCCATTTAAACCTAATTAAAAATCTCATGATAAGATTAGAAGTCCTAACTGCTTAGAAAATAAATCATATTAGTTTTACTTTTATTTTTATTTCTTTTGGTGATTGTTGGAGGCAAGATAAGTTTCTAAAATTCAATTAGTTACATACATCTAGTTTAAATTGCATAAAATCCCTTTTTTGAAATTTTTTTTTTGTGCATATTCATATTAAATCAAATTAAGGGCACAATCTAATTAAATAAGATAAGATGGGGATTTGATCACCCTTTTTTGGCCCACAAACAACCAACCAGCATCCATCATTGACCTAAGCTTTTAAATTAAAATCAGTTAGACATCAGTCCTAGAAACTCGAGCTCCACAGGACAAAGAATCCTAAGAGTTGGACCGTGTTAGAGTTAGTCAACTTAATTGGTGTCTAAGAAAAGTAGTTCAGGGATCAGGTCTCAAAGGAAGGTGGTTTATAATTGGTTTTGTTAGTTTATCTAGCTAAGCACAATTGGTGTCTAAGATAAGCAACGAAGGGACTCCCACCGACCTTATACCTACCTAGCCAGTTGATTGGCTAATTCTCTACTTGAAGGGCTTGAAGGTAATCTTGGCAGTTAGGAGTTGTCTAGATTTAGGATAACCCTTAGTCAGGATTGCTTGTCTAACTTGTTTGTTATTTAACATTAAACATAAATATAATTAATTCTTCTCTATCATCTCTAGATTCAGGACTCCTTAGGAATCTTCCTTAGAACTCTCTTCTTTCTCTTCTCTTTAAAAAAAATATAAAAATAATAAAAAGATATTTATAAAAAAAATTATTAAAATTAAATTAGGGTTGCACTAGTACATGCATGGTAGAAGATCGCTATTACCTGACCTAGTTAAACCAAATTCCAAAATTGAATGACTGATTCATATAAAACCTAAAAATCAAATGGTTGGAAATAATGGAGAACCACCTAAGCAGATGAAGGAATACTTTATTCCTTGTACTTATAATCCATCGACTTGTATCCAATTACTAGATATCCCTGCTAGCCATTATGAAATCAAGTCGACCATAATCCAGATGCTCCCATCTTTCTATGGGAACACTAATGAATATCCTTATAAGCATTTGGATTAATTCTTAGAAATCTGCTCTGCGATAAAAATTTAGAATTTTTCAGATGACGCTATTAGACTGATCTTGTTCCCTTCTCATGAAAAGATAAAGCCATGTATTGGCTTGGCATAATAGAAAAATCAATTCAAACATGGGCAGAGATGCAATATGAATTTCTTGAAAAATTTTATCCCACAGGTCAAACCAATACTATGAGACGAGCTATCACTGGATTTGCTTAGCTTCCTAGAAAACAAATTCATGAAAGACTTAAGAAACTTCTTAGACAATGCCCACACCATGGTTTATCTAAGTGACAAATTATCCAAGCTTTTTATGAAGGTCTAGGAGAACAATACAAACAAATGGTAGATGCATACTATGGAGGTGCATTCATGAGCAAAAGTGAGGATGAAGCTTATATCTTGTTTGAAACTTTAAGTTAAAATTATATTAACCATGCTTCATTATCCTCTTATGAAAGATCAAGTTCTCAATAAAAATGGATAGGAATTTATGAGATCAAAACTCTAGAACCTAATTCTAAGGCAGACTTAAACATAATAGCATAAAAATTAGATAAAGTCGACCTTCTTGCCTAAAAATTAGACCAATTCCTAAACCTAGGCCAACAATCTCCTGCACAATACACACCACCTTCCAATTATCAGGATATTTATTCTATTTGTACTAACCCAACACATAGTATGACTGAATATCCTATAGCTGCATAATTTTCATCCTTCATCCAAGAGCAAGTTCAAGCTACTCAAAGTTACTCCAAATTAGTCAATGATCCATTTTCAAATATATATAACCCAGACTGAAGAAACCATCTCAATTTTTCTTGAAAACCACAACAGACTCAGGCTCAGATCCAAACTTTACCAATGAAAAATTATCAGAATAGTCCCCAACATTAGAACTATACCTATAACAGAGGTCAGTCTAGTCAATCTTTCCGGCCACCACATTATAATCAGCCTTCATACGAAGGAAAAATCTATTTTTCTGGCATAGGATCATTCAGATCTGATTGGATCTAAAAAAGTATTTTTAATTTTTTTTCTAAAATCTTAATTAGATCTAAGACTTCTTGGATCTGATCATATAGATCTAATATTAATATTTAAAAATAAAGCTAAATTAAATTTAATTTTAAGTACCAGATTTGGTAATCTAATTATCCTGCGATGATCCTATTGATTCTTAAGGTTGGATATGGAAGGAGCCATGCATGCGCCTAGCCTCTACTAGTATCCACTCAGGTTGGATCTGAATATTTTCTCCTCATGAATCTCTCCTCCAAAAATTAGATCTGGATTTGACTTGAAAAACCTTCAAAATGACTTTTGAGGGCAACCTGTTCGTCTCATAAACACCATCGCGTAGATGCTGAATCTTGTGCCAAAAATCTTGGACCTTCAACTCAGATTTGTGCCTAACCTTATAGGCATATAGGAGAGAGGGAGAGAGAGGATAGAGGGGGTGTGGATATTAGAGGGAAGGCTCCTTTGGGTGTGGAAAAAATAAATTACATTGAGGCAATTTCGTGAGAAGAGTTCTTATACAAGATATATTGCCATAAAAAGTTTGTTTTTTGACCAAAAACCTTATTAATTCAACCATTAGGACTCTTGGACCGGATCTCCATGAAAAACCCTAGATCCCATCTAGTTTTGATGCTAAAAATCCATCTGAGAGGTGGCGGCATGAAAGGATAAGGAAGAGTCCATGTGCATCTAGGACTCTTCCCTCAAGAGTTTGATCCAAATCAAACTCTATCAAAACCTGATCTATGCAACTCCAAAAATTACAAAATTTTGCATACCCAAAGTATAACTCGTGCCCTATTACATATACAAAAATTAGAGCAAAATAATTTCTAAAAAAAATTCTAAAATTTTCTAATCATGTGACCATCAATTCTCATAATTGGATCAACTATTGACCCTAGTCCAATTGCACTAGGAATGAATTCAATTTTCATAATTAATCTGACTTGGATTTATTCCGATCAGATGAAAATAAACTCATTTAAGATATAGGAATAAGTTAAATCAAATTTGACTTGATTGTGATGAATCAAAAAGATTATAGAAGAAGAAAGTCATGCTCAATCATGTGCTAGCATGATTATCTTGAACCAGATTGGATCTAATCCAAATCAATCAAACTAGGTTAGCTTAATTGATGACATCCAAACCCAAATCCTAGTTTGTGTGACCCAGTTAGGTTCAATTCCATATGGTAATGAGATATATCATGATCTCCATCATCGACATCATCAAAACACCTTTCAATGGATCAAAACTTTTCTGATTCATATAATTAGAATGATCGATCATAAAACTCATTCTAATTGCTCTTAGAATCCATCAGTGACACCTAGCAATATATGGTGAAAACCCATCAGAGCTAAAAGTGAACCTCTCGGTGCAGCTACCTGTATAATTGGGTTCTTCTATCTTAAGCACCGATAGAATTAGGATTAAGGTGAACTCGTCAAACCAAATATCCATCATATGAATTAATCATTCGATTCGAGTCCTATGTGAAACCCTTATAGAAACTATTTCTATCATCTTCACTCTACCAAGGCCATAGGCTTATGGACTTGATTCTCATGATTATCATAGGGCTACTCCTTATCTACCGAGGTAGATAGATGCCTTATTGGTGCAATCCAATTCCTACAATAAACGTACTATAACCAACATACACCTCAGGATTCTGAATGGCTGGAAGATCGAGTTATGATATAGTCAAACTACAACACCCTCAAGATGAATTATCGATGCACCTCAGATTAAAGAAGCAGACACACTACTGCAACATCAAGTCAGTCATCGATGAGAAGATAGACTTTCTTATGAATGCTCGAGGTGGTCACGCTCAGTGCCATCATTTTCTAACTTGTACTTATACTCTTGCTTCGATGTTTCGATGTCTCCACACCATAGATTCAAGACTCATCTACTCAAAGAAAGTGATTGTACACCAACCTTCCAGATCAATCACCATCCTCATGATGATCCTACAATTGAAAGCAGTTTATGTGTTAATTACGAAAATTCATGTCTTAAATTTTCAACTCTTTGAAAATATGAATTGTCATTACCATTAACTCAAAGGATGTATCACATACACTTTAAATACACACTATGATAGAAAATAATTCTTTTATAATTTATAGTCAAAATTATAAAATTGCCCTTAGAAGTGTATTATAAGTGTTAGCCAATCTGGCTTCTAGAGCATACATCTAACAAACTCCCACTTGATCTAAAACCAATTAGCTACAAATCTAAGTTCCATCTTCTCAAGATGGGCTTCGATCTTCTGTTGGCCTAAAGGCTTCATCAGTGGATCTACCGCATTGTCCATGGAGTTGACTCTCTTGACCTTAATGTAATTCTTCTTGAGGTAATCATGGATGAGGTGGAATCGCCGCTCGATATGCTTGAATTTTTGGTGAGACCTCGGCTTCTTAGCTAAGGCTATGGCGCCATTGTTGTCGCAGTACAGAGGGACGCATCTGATGGCATCACTTCGAGTTCTGTAGCAAACTTCTTATACCAGAATGCCACTTTTGCAGCTTTCGATGCAGCAATGTACTCTGCTTCCATGGTGGAATCTACTATCACAGCCTGCTTGGAACTCTTCCAACTGATAGCATCACCATTACACAAAAATAGACTTCTAGATGTTGACTTTTGATCATCTATATCAGACATAAAATCTGAGTCTGTATAATCCTAGACCTGAAGTTCTCCATTACCAAAAACCAAGAACATATTCTTAGTCCTTCTCAAGTATTTAAGGATACTTTTTATAAAAGTCCAGTGCTCTTCATTTGAATTCGACTGATATCTACTTGTGACACTCACAGCATGGGCGATATCAGATCATGTACATAGCATGGTGTACATGAGGCTCCCTATTATCGAAGCATAAGGGATCTTGCTCATGCATTCAATCTCCTCAGGTGTGTTGGGACACATCTTCTTGGAGAGATGAATGCCATGTCTTTAGGGCACCAATCCCCTCTTGGAGTTTTCCATGCTAAACCTCTTTAGTACCTCCTCTATGCACATCTTCTGTGAGAGACCCAGCATCCTCATCAATCATCCTCATCAGTCTATCCCTATAGACCTTAATTTCCTAGAAAAAAATAAAGGATGCTTCTCCTTAGGTCTTTCATAGAAAACTCCTTTAGATAACTAACCATATTTTAGACTGATGATCAACATGAGAAATATCATTCTTGATACGAAGGAATGTTATCCATGTACAGTACGAGGAAAGACAACAACACTTTCACTGATCCAATTTGAGCACACAAGGCTCCTTCTTATTATTGATGAAATCAAATGATTTGATTACATCATTGAAATGACCATTCTAACTTGAGATGCCTGCTTTAGTTTATAGAATGGACATCTTTATAGCTTGCAGACCTTGTGATCACCATCACTGGATGTGAAACCAAGCGACTGTTCCATATAGATATGTTTCTTAAGATATCCATTTAAGAATGCCATTTTCACGTCCATCTGCCATAATTTCATGATCTAAACTAGGCTACAATAGCAAGCAATTATGCAGAATGGATTTTAATATTGCTACTGGTGAGAAGGTATCCTGATAGTCAATGCCTTCGCGCTGACTATACCCTTTCACCACTAGCCTAGCCTTTGAATGTCTCCACATTTCCATCTACACCTATCTTTCTCTTGTAAGATCTATTTACATCCAATAGGTACTATACCTTTAGGTGGATCTACTAAGATCCAGACTTGGTTTGGGCAAGCGCATTGAAATTAATCTTCTGACTTCATTGCCTCTAACCATTTCTTGGAGTCGATATCTGATATCGTCTCATCATAGATTTTGGGAATCATCACCATGAAACCCTATTTCTCTGTGAGGAACATTTTTTCTACATCCTCTTGAAATAGTACCTAAGTACCTTTCAGGAGGACGAAAAATTCTTTCTGATCTACGAGGTGGAGGAGGTAGTGATTGGACTGGCTCAATCTGATTGGATTTCATAGGGTCCTTAGCTCGTTGCTCTTGGGAGACTTTCTCCTCAAGCCTAATCTACCTTCTGATGCCACCATCTTGAATAAACTATTTTTCAATTAAAATGACATGTCGACTTATAATCACATTATGGTCATTCGGAATGTAGAAACAATATCCTAATGACTCTTTAGAATATCCTATGAATCGAGCTTTAAAGAACCTATACTCTAACTTGTCCTCCTATTGTCTCTTGACATGAGCCAGACAACCCCAAATTCTAAGGTGACGCAGACTTGATTTCTTACCATGCCATATCTCATACGATATGGTAGAAATGGTTTTAGAGGAAATTCTATTCAGTAAATATATAGCGGTCATTAGACTGTCCCCAAAGAAACTTAGGGAGGTTCGTGAAGCTTATCATAGATCAGACCATATCTAATAAGGTCTAATTTCTTCATTTTGAAACCCCATTGAGTTAAGATGTTCTAGGTGGGGTCCATTGAGAGACTATGCCATTTTGCTTAAGATAGTCTAGGAATTTTTGACTAAGGTATTCACCTCCTCGATCTGATCGAAGAATCTTAATGAATTTTTTGATTTATTTTTCTACTTCATGTCTGAATTCTTTGAACTTTTTAAAAGCTTTAGATTTATGTTGTATCAAATATACATACCCATACCGAGATGAATCATCGATAAAAGTGATGAAGTAAACATAGTTGCCTCTAACCGGCACATCAAATAGGCCGCAGACATCAGTATGTACTAGGATAAGTAGTTCTATGGCCCTTTCCCCATGTCCTACAAAAGAAAGTTTGGTCATTTTGCCATAAAGGCATGATTCATAAATCGAATATGACTCGAAAGTCAACGGACTCAATAGCCCAGATTACTCTAATTTGTTAACCCTATCTTCCACCATATGACCTAGCCTAATGTGCTACAGATACCTATCGTTTAGACTATCCCTAGGTCTTTTTGATCCTATGGCATTCAGATTTTGCTCGATATTGAAAATAGAAACATCAATATGTAACTGATAGAGACCATTTATAAGAAAACCACTTACAATTTTATTTCTTTTATAAAGAATATTACAATGGTCCTTAAGAAAACTAATTACATAGCCTTCCTGTGCTAAACATGAAATAGAAATCAAATTTCTTCTCACTACAGGCACATAAAAATAGTCTCTAAGAACTAAATCTAATTCTAATGATAATCACAGAGGATAGATTTTTACAGCCACTGTAGCAAGTCTTGCTCCATTCTTGATGCATAGGATCATCTCCCCATCTCTTAGCCTCCTACTATCCTCAAGATCCTATATAGAAGTGCATAAGTGAGCACTAAAACCAGAGTCATGCACCCAACTAGATGCAGAAGAAACTGTAAGGTTAGATTTTATAATGAGCATACCTCCAGAAAGATCTGCCTCCTTCTTGTTCTTCAGGCTGGCTAGATACAAGGGATAGTTTCGCTTTCAATGACCGTCTGTGCTGCAATGAAAATATTTTTCTTTGTCAGCGGCCTTCTTCTTTGACTCTGCCTTCTTCTTCTTTTCACCATCTATCTTCTGCTTCTTTTCGAACTTCTTCTTCTTTTCAAAAGACTTTCTCTTAGAAGAAGTCCGCTCCATAGCAAGTATTGAGCCTTTAGAACCTTTCATAGAAAGCTCAGTAGTAACCAGCATATTTATAAGTTCTACCAGAGTATTTTGTAGTTTATGCATATCGTAGTTCATGATGAACTGCCCATACGCATTAGTCAAAGATTGTAGAATTATATCAATCTACAAATTCTTATCCAACTTGACACCAAGCTTCTCAAGCTCTTCTAAGTCATTGATCATCATTAGATAATGATCTTGGACCGACTGTCCATCATGCATTTGACCCTTAAAAAATCTTCAAGTGACTTCATATTTGGCTACGTGACTTTGTTCACCAAATAACTCTTGTAGGTGAGCCAACATTTGGCAGCTAATCTTAATGTCTTTATGTTGGCATTGGAGCTCATCAGACATCGAGCCCATCATGTAATACCTGGCTTTGTTATCATCATCCATCCACTTCTCTAAAGACACTCTCTGATCAGTGGATGGTCGGGCTAGTAAAGTTGGAGGGTTCTGTTCCAATACATGAGTTAACTTCTCAAAATCCAAAATAATTTTGAAGTTTTAGATCCAATCCTTGAAGTTGGGGCTGGTCAATCTATGGGTGTCTAGGATACGAGCTAGTGGGTTGGACGCAGACATTTTTTTATAGAGAGTCAAAATTTTTAGTTAGATTTTATAATTAGACTTAATCAATTTATTTAAAAATTTTATTTTTAAATAAATTAGGCTCCCACTTTTTTCTTGGATCCTTACACTCCCTGGGCAGAGATGCAAAAATCTTTGTGATCAATTGATTTCTAGTGGATGGTGCGGTCCCACAAACTAGCTCACCATCTCACCTAATAGTTATTGATGATGGGTCAATCGATAAGTGGACAACTCTTATCCAATGATTCTCTAATCATGATGCAGCTAATCCTAGTCTCTAATTCATGAATCTCACTATGTTCGAAATTTGATCCACTTCTTAGTTAAGTTAGATCCACCATTTGCATGAATTAGATTTCTGATTGGATCCCTCACCATATCCAAAATATTGAGCCCAACCCATCCTCCAACCTGTAGCATCTAATGCCTAATAGATGTGGTTGCATCTTTCTGATGCCATTGAGCCACTGTAAATAGCCGAGAACAATCAACCCTGGGAAGGGCCCGTACATCTACAATGGTGGAAGACTAATTGATTTAATCTTTTCTTAGGAAGATTCAATTTAGGTCTCTTAGACTTGACTCAGTCATAACGGTTATGACTAGCCTAGTGGCAGGGGTTAGCTAGAACTGTTAGCCACCTCAAATCAAAACTGGGTTAACATAAATGATTAGGTAAGTGAGATCTATGGAAGGGATATGCCATTAACTCGATAAGAATGCATTCAGATTGAGTAGCTTCCAATTAAAAATCAATCGATCGTATCTACCAAACTTACCTTAGATACCAAATTATCGAATCAGAACTAATCGGATTAGCCTACAATCCAAGCTCGAACCATAGAGCCAAATTAGGTCTTAATTAGATCGATTATATGTGGCTGTGAGTCAACCTTGACCCAAACTTACAACTATTGGATTGGTCAATTCTAAGCACTCTTGATCTCATCTAACCAACTCTTGATTCGGTTTGATCAACTGCTAGACCTAATTGAGCTACCCAAGCCTAAACCCAATTTTATGAAAATATCTTAGATCTAAAAATTCTTAATTTTAGATCTAATTAATTTCATAATCTTAATTCTTAATTAAGTTTGATTTCATAAATAAAAAATATGTATCAAAATCCTAAGATTTTAGAATCTAGGATTTTGCAGAAAATAAGTTCTAATTTTTGATTAAGGACGAACGTGTAGTATCTCTACACGCCATAAGAACACCTCATCGAATGAGAGAAGAGGGCCTTTAAACCCTACTTTATTCTTATGACTAGACAGCCAAGGAGAACACCTTAATCAGAAATATAATTAAAACTATATAACTAGTTAGATGTAGATCATATATCACATATATAATTAATGATCTAACTAATACATGCTTTGCATATATCTCATGTATCATCACTAAATTAAACATGCATATTTTTTAGATTTAAAATATCATATATAATATCTAAAAAATAGATTTAAATTTTATCATATCAAAATAAAATTATTCTAGATAATTTGTAGAACTATTCTACAACTAGTCTAAACATACATCTTTTCATATCACATATGAATAAATCAAAAATTAAAAAATTTATTTTCTATTTTTTAGATTTGATTATAATAATTATAATATCATAAAAATTAGAATTAAATAGATCTATAATTATATTTAAATAAATTAACAACATAATTATACTAAACTACATGTAGAACTATTCTATTCCTAGTCTAGTCATGCATCTCATACATATTAGATCTAAATAATTTAATTTTAATTTTTTAATTTTAGATCTAATCACATCTGATGTGACATCTAAAATTTTTAAATATCAAATAAAAAATAAAAGTAAAATCTAATCTAAAATAGATCCAAAGAACTATAACCAGGCTTTGATACCAGTTGAAGGAAAAACCTATTTTTTTGGTATCGGATCACTCAGATCTGATTGGATCTATAGAAATATTTTAAATTTTTTTTCTAAAATTTTAATCAAATCTAATACTTTTCAAATCTAATCATAAGGATCTAGTATTAAAATTTAAAAAAAAAATAAATCAGATTTTATTTTAACTATCTGATTTGGTAATCTAATTACCCAATGATGATTTTGTTGATTTCTGAGGTTCTGAAAGGAGCCACGCACGTGTCTAGCCTCTACCAATATCCACTTAGGTAGGATCTAAATATCTTCTCCTCATGAATCTCTCCTCCAAAAATTAGATCTCGATCTAATTTGAAAAGCCTTCAAAATAACTTCTGAGGGTAGGCTGTTCGTCTCACAAACACCATTGCAAAGATGCTGAATCTTGTGCCAAAAACCTTGGACCTTTAACTTAGATTTGTGCCTAACCTTTTAGGCAAGTAGATGAGAGGGAGAGAGAGGATAGAGGATGCATGAATATTAGAGGAAAGTCTCCGTTGGGTGTGGAAAAAATAAACTATGTTGAGGCAATTTCATGAGAAGAGTTCTTATACAAGACAAAGCGCCATAAAGATTCTCTTTTTGATCAAAAACCTTATTAATTCGACCATTGGGACCTTAGACCTGATCTCCATGAAAAACCCCAGATCCCATCTAGTTTTGATGCCAAAAATATATCTAGAAGGTGGTGGCATGAAAGGATAAGGAAGAGTCCATGTGCATCTAGAACTCTTTCCTCAAGAGTTTGATCCAAATCAAACTCGATCAAAACCCAGTCTAGGTAGCTCCAAAAATCACAAAATTTTGCACACCCAAATTATAACTCATTCCTATCACATAGCCAAAAATTAAAGCAAAATAATTTCTAAAGAAATTTCTAAAATTCTATAATCATGTGACCATCAATTCTCTCAATTGGGTCAACTATTGACCCTAGTCTAATTGCACTAGGAATGAATTTAATTTTCATAATTAATTTGACCTGAACTTATTCCAGTCAGATAAAAATAAACTCATTCAAGATACAAGAATGAGTCAAATAAAATTTGACTCGATTGCGATGAATCAGAAATATTACAGAAGGAGAAAGTCAGGCTCAATCGTCTGCTAGCATGATTACGTTGAACCTGATTGGATCTAATCCAAATCAATCAAACTAGGTTGGCTCAATTGATGGCATCCAAATCCAAACCCTTATTTTTATGATCAGTTAGGTTCAGTTCCATATGGTAATGAGACATGTCATGATCTTCATCATTAACATCATTGAAACACCTTTTGATGGATCAGAACTTTTCTGATTCATACAATTAGAATGATCGATCATCAAAATCATTCTAATTGCTCCCAAAATCCACTAGTGACACCTAGCAATATATGGTGTCAACCCATTAGAACTGAAAGTGAACCTCTTAGTGTAGCTACCAATGTGATTGGATTCTTCTATCTTGAGTTCCAACAGAATTAGGGTTAAGGTGAACTCATCAAACCTAATATCCGTCATATGAATTAATCATTAGATTTGAGTCCTATATGAAACCCTTACATAAACTCTTTCTATCATCTTCACTCTACCATGGCCATGAGTTTATGAACTCGATTTGCATGATCATCATAGGGCTACTTCTTATCTACCGAGATAGATAAATCTCTTATTGGTGCAATCCAATTCCTATGATGAACGTACTATAGCCAACATACACATTAGGATTCCGAATGGCTAGAAGACGAAGTTATGGTGTAGTCAAACTACAACACCCTCAAAGTAAATTACTGATGCACCTCAGGTCAAAGAATCAGACACACTACTGCAACATCAAGCCAGTCATCGATGAGAAGGTAGACTTTCTTATGAATGCTCGAGGTGGTCACCCTTAGTGCCCTCATTCTCTAATGAGTACCTATACTCTCATTTCGGTGTCTTTACACCATAGACTCAAGACTCATCTACTCAAAGAAAGCGATCATACACCAATCTTTCGGATAAATCACCATCCTCGTGATATTCCTATGGTCGGGATCAGTTTATGAGTTAATTATGAAAATTCATATCTTAAATTTTCAACTCTTTGAAAATATGAATTATTATTACCATTAACTCAAAGGATGTATCACATACACTTTAAATACACACTATGATAGAAAATAATTCTTTTATTAATTTATAATCAAAATTCTAAAATTATCCTTGGAAATGTATTATAAGTGGTGGCCAATCTAACTTCTAGGATACATATCTAACATTATACCCACCTCCTTAACAAACTAATCTAGCCAACAATCGAATTAACCAGTTGCAATAATTAATCTTATCTCAACAACAATCCATCACTTGGCTAGAAGCTCAAATAGGATAATTAGCTGAGTCTAGTATGAAGGGAGAACCATCTCAGTTACCAAGCCAACCAATTGCCAATCCTAAAAATAACCCACCCAATATCCACCAATTATCTGGATTTAATCATCAACCTATCATTCCACCTAAGAATCCTCAATTAGAGAATGCCAAAGTAATTTCTGAACTTCAAAGTGGTAGGATTTTTAAGGACCCATACCAGGACCAGGCAGTAGAGGCTAGTATTGATGCTAGCTAAGAAGAAAATTCAGAAGAAGAGGTTAGTACTAAAGCTAACCATATAAAAGAACCTGAGCCTAGAACTAGTACTGATATGGATTCTAATGAGATCGATAAAGAAAAGAGGAGAATAGATGAGTTATTTGAGATATATAAACCCAAAGTCCCATTTTCTCAAGTCTTAGAAGCAGGTGCTTCCCGTGAAAAGCAAGAAACATGTAACGAGAAGTTAATGAAACTATTTAAACAAGTGCATATTAATTTATCCCTTCTCGATGCAATTCAGCATGTCCCGACTTATGCCAAATTTCTCAATGAACTTTGTACTCAAAAGCATGAATCACGAACTAAAAGAATTTTGTTGTCTAAGGATGTAAGTGCAGTCTATTATCGTCCACAATGTTCTAGGCATCATCTAGCTCTGATACCAAATTATAGACCCATGATATCGCTCAAATGCTAATCATCCTTGACATCACAAGCACCGATATCATATTGCGGAAGCTCCTGATCTTTAGCATGAATCTGAAGGAACCTGCAACGTTCTCTATGTGTAGCAAACCATTGATCCTCCATCTGAATCTATGATGGGGCACCTCCCTTCCTAGGCTTGAGGGAGATGCCTCCTTCTCTAGGGCTTCTTCAAGAACCCTAGGGTGGTAATTATAAAGAGAAGAGAAGAAGTGAGTTGAGGAAGAAAAGGTCTGTATTGATTTCAACCTTGAAAATCCTAATACAATCTATGTATTTATACATAGCTATTAGGCTCGACCAAAAACTCCCCTGGCTAACCCAATACATGAAAGCACTCACCGAGCCCATGTACATCCATATCTCCCACGCTCTCATCTTTTGGATCTATACCCACCCCATACATGAATTAGCTATTGCCGTCCATAATGTTCCAAGCATCATCTAGCTCTGATACCAAATTGTAGACCCATGATATACTTGATTGCCAATCATCCTTGACATCACAAGCATCGATATCATGTTGAGGAAGCTCTTGATCTTTAGCACGGATCTGAAAGAATCTATGATGTTCTCTATAAGTAGCACACCACTGATCCTCCACTTGGATCTGTGATGGGGTGCCTCCCTCCTTGGGCTTGAGGGAGACGCCCCCTTCTCTAGGCCTTCTTCAAGAACCCTAGGGTGACAACTCTAGAGAGAATAGAAGAAGAGAGTTGAGAAAGAAAAGATCTGTATTCCACAGCATTCATAGCCTTAATGAAATCCTAATACAACCTATGTATTTATACATAGCCATTAGGCCCGACCAAAAAACTTTCTGGCTAACCCAATACATGAAAGCACTCACTAAGCCCATGTACACCCTTATCTCCCATGTTCTCATCCTCTCGATCTAAATCCGATCCATACATGAATTATCCCCCTTAAGACCTCTCAAACTAGGTCTTAAGATCCCTAGGATCAACCCAGACCCTAGCCCAAAATAGACCCTCACGTAACTCTGCCAGCGCACTGAGCTGGCTCAGTCTCAGTACTAAGTCGGCTAAGTTCCATTGGGTCGGCTCAGTCTGAAACTGAGCTAGCCCAGTCCTATACCGTGCCAGCAGTCCCAAATGCGCAACTATCTATTTTGCCTATGCACTGAGACTTAGCCGACCTAGTTATGGACTCAGCCAGCTAACCTATAAAAAATCTCCTTTCTATAGTCTTGATTCTTTGGCTTTGATTTCTTGCTTCACCTTGTGTTCCAGGTCTCTGAAGCACCAACCAAGCTCCTAAAATCTTTGGAGCCAACCTCCTGACTCCTCTCATGGCCTCCCAAGGCTTGGGAGCACCACAAATCCTCATAACCTCCACCTTGGTGCCCTAAGCCTTGGCAAACCCCCCGGTAATGACCTCCTACACATTTCCGCTATTTCTACGCACTCAACAGCACCGTGCAAGCATCACCTCCATCAATTTTCTTCTGCTATTATGCACCCTTGAGGCCTTTGGAATGACCACCTCCATCACTGAAGATCTATGCTTGTTTCTTGGCACCATCCTGGAATTGTAGGATCCCTTCTGCTTAGCAGTTGCATCATCTTATTTGAACTTTTCTGGAGAACCTACAGCATTCCTACACCAGCACATACTATACCACCTGATACGATCCCCTCAGAGCTAGCCTGTCCACCTGCATGCACCGCTCCACCTGTAACTGTGCATCACCAGCGCTCTAAACTCATGCCAAATTTTTTCTTCACTTGTGAAGCCACCACTGTGGAGCTTTACCTATATCCAAAGTCCATCTGATGCCACAGAAGCCTAGTCTATCATCGAGTCCCTCGAGCCCAACCACTTAATGCTACACTACTAAACCTGCCGCTGCACCTCAAACACTGTTGCTACCCTTTCGAACCCTTCGCACTCCGCAAACCCCTTTGAAGCTGTCTCGAATAGCTCTACAACCCGTGGACACCTCAGAAACTTAAGAGCTCATCCAACTCTTCTAAAACCAATGATTGAACCCTAAAAAATTTCATCTTAGTCCTTCTCTTCTATCCCTACACCAGCCATCACTTCAATTGCACCCGGAGAACCATCCTCCACCTGAACTGTGACTCTTCCTGATGCTCCTATAGAAGAAATCTGATCCATGATACTTCATACTACTAGAGACCTTTTGGAGCTCTCTGAAACCCCCTGACTATCTCTAAGACCTACATCCAATCTCCCTACGATACCACTGATACACTATGCTGAGATACACTCCTCGACTGCTGCACCACCGAGCCTCTCTTAGCTTCGAGCCTCTAAGAAAGCACTCCTACAGTACTCCAGCATTCCCTGACTTATCTCTACACTGCTCTATAGCCACCTACCCCTAACCTACTAGACCTTCATGGATCATTCATCTCCATCACTTCCAAGGCTTTGCAAATCCATGCTCTGATCAAACCACTGAATACATCTCCAACTATTTTTCCATCTTTTAGACACTGAAGGATTTATAGTCGCTTCTTCATGTGCTAGGACAGGAGTTGTCCTAGGATGGAGGCAGCATGTAGCTCTTCACGGGCTTGAGGTTCAGATATTGAGGGCCTCAAGGGGCTCAGTTGGTGCCCTAAAGATCTAAAATACAAGATGGAGCAAGAAACCAAAGTCGAAGCTTGAAGGCTATAGAAAAAAAAATTTCTGCAGCTTAGCCGACTTAGTCTAAAATTGGGTCGGCTAGGTCTCAAAGCACAGGCAAAATAGAGAGCTGTGCATTTGAGATTGTTGGCATGGCACAGGACTGGATCAGCTCAGTCGAGGTTGGCTCAGTTTGATCCAGTCTGAGGTTGGCTCAGTTTGAAACTGAGCCAACCCAGTGAAACTTCACCGGCTTAGTGCTGAGACTGAGCCAGCTCAGTGCGCGGGTAGAGTTATGCAAGGGTCTATTTTGGACTAGTGTCTGGTTTGATTCTAGGGGTCTTAAGGTCTGATTTAAGAGATCTTAAGAGGGCTAATTGATGCATGCTAATTTTTAGCTATGGCAAGTGCACCAGTCGATCAAGTAATAAAGTGAATGAGTGGAGTATCGTCCCTAGAGGATTGGAAAATAGGTACTAAAAAGCTCTTTCCTATGCTTTATTTACAAGATCGATTTATGAGAATAAGAAATTAAAGAATAAAATAAATAAAAAAAATAATTAAAATTTTAAGGAAATAGAGAGAGTATAATTATTAGGATTTTAAACTTAAGAGCAATAGTTTACTAAGGCAATCGGTTCACCAACTTAATCAATACAATATTCAGGTTTTTAGATTAATTTTATTTTATGTGATGGCGGAGTCTCCTAATTTATTCACTATCTTTTGGTCCAGGCATAGCGAAACTATCAATATATATTAATTATCCTTTGGTCTAGGTGTAATTTAAATAAATATTAATGCATTAAGTTTTGTGAAACCCTCTAATTAAAATACGCTGCGTCCAAAGCGCACTAAAATTTTCGCATGCATATGAATTCTAATTTGATTCATAATACAAGGTATATAATCAAGAAGCAATAACATAGATGTACTTGGTCCGTAACATCTATGTTCATCAGATCAATTAGAAGATGGCCAGTAATCTAAAAGCATTAAGATCAGATTTATATACTCCTCATGAATAAAATTTAAAAATAAATCATACTGAATATTGCATCAAAAGAGTGGCTACACCTTAGCCTTAGTAAAAGAAAATTTAGTTCATGATAACAAGTTCAAAAATAGCAAATAAAATAAAAAGCATAGAGAAATTAGACTGTTTGATTGCTGAAATTGATTGTCCGTTGCTCTTGGTGTGGAGAACTTGGCGAAGAAGAAGAGGCTCCTTGATCGATGTCTTGATTGTCGAAGAAAAACCCTTTTCTTTCTCTCATAAATCACTCTTCTCTTTCTACCTCTCTCCTCTCTTTTTCTTTTTATTTTTCTTTATTTCTCTGACTCTCTCCCTTTTTCTCTTTTTTTTCTCTTTTTTTCTGACTTCTCTCTCTTTTTTCTATGGCAACAGTAGGTTTTTATAGGTTAAGAGATTGATTTCCCCCAAAATTCTTTAGAAATTAGGTTTAAGACTCCCAAAACAACTCAAATTAGGATCTGGGTAATTCTGCCCGTTAGAGGTTGATCAAACGGTCTAAAAATCACTTAAAAACCCCTTAAAATAACTCAGATCAAGTCGGATTTCATGCTAGCCGTTGGATCAATCGTTGGATTGAATTTGGTCCATCCAATCACATAGAAAGAAGGCTTCTGATCTTTAGTTTAACATCGGAATGAATCTCAGCCATTGGATCTCGATCGGGAGTTGCAGATGCTGTCCATCTGCGCCTTCATTTTGATCGTCCGATCAAGTTTCAGTCAAAGTCGCCCGTTGGATCAGCCAAAATTCTCAAATTGCCTTTTGTAGACCATGCGTGAGCCCAGTGTTACGTGGACCACTGCATTCTTCAGCCAATCGGAGCGTGCCTCTTGCTGTGAAATTCTCGAATTGCCTTCCAGATGGTCCACCATGTGCCGTGAAAAATGTTGATATCATCCTGATGTCAGCGTTGCATCGATGGGTCAATCTACTATTTTGGTCGAACCGGGCCGAACCGCTGAGCCAATTTTCTGAACCAGTTTGAACCGAACCAATTTTTTTTTTTTGAAATTTAATTCTGGGGTCGTTTGATGTCCGTTTTGTCTAAAATTTATTTCATCTAAACTAGAAAAATAAGATGTTCACATTGGTGGCCTTCTTTCCTACATGAGATTAATAAAAATATCAATTTCTAATAAAATAGATTAATTTATTTTATAATTTAATACTTTTATTAGTATATTTTTATCACTTATCACACCCCCAACTTAGTCATTGCTAGTTTCTTAGCAATGTTTTGTTTAATACCATGTTTCAATAAGATTATCTATCACAAAGATAAAATCTAGGACTAAAGGTCAAAAAGTTTAGAAAATACTGCTAACTAAGCATTGAGCTTCAGAAGCAATTTTTTTAGTCAATATAATTAAAAACTTCCTTAGAGTACATCAAAGATCTATAGCACTTGTGTTCGTGATGACTAACTTTAGCATTTCAGTATTAAATTAAAAGAACAAAAGTATCCTCTCTTATCACCTATTTTGGTCAATTTTCTATACATTCTCAATTTTATACTCATGAATTAAGGTAGCTTTCACACTGCCTTCTCTCTCTTTTTTTTTTTTTTTTTACTGTGCTGAGCATCCTGGCCTTTCCTTCACCATTTTACGTGAATTTTCACACTTGACCTAGGTGCAGAGACCCAGTTACTAGGCTTTGGGCAATCCACATATACTCTATCTTTTGCACTTTATTTTTAGGCAGGTAGCTCTTTCCTTAAATTCAAGTTTCTTTGATTAGAATGTATATTAATTATCAATTTTCAGTGATAATTGAATCCTCAGTTGGCCTTATAATCAATACCTACTTTGCCTTGTTAGTGTGCATGTGCAATTAGAAGTGCTAATAATCTTTTAATGACCTAAGTAGGCTGCTAAAAGTTGACCAACTAATCTACTTCTTTAACTCATTACATTCATTAGCAAATAATTCTATCTTTTATCACTTATCCAGTTTATCTTGCTCAAGATTTTCTTCTTGACACATGATTTTTTTTTTTAAACTTATTCTACATTATCTTAAAGGAGAAAGAAAAATAAAGGGTGCAATAAAGGATAGGAAGGAATACACCTGATTTGGTTTAGTCTGGTTCTTTGGAGCTTTGAAATTTTGCTTGAGCTCTCATTGATTTTTCTCTGCAAAATTGAAAATACACACCAAAGCAGTAAAAGAGCAACCAATAAATTACTGAAAAATAAAAGAAAAAAAAATGATCAAAACTAAAAAGAAAAGAAACAACCTATCTAGTAGTTCTGATTTATAGTCTTCAGCTTGACTTTCTTTGAGTTCTAAAGTGGATCAATCTGGTGCCACTTCAATTGGAATACTTTCATGTTTGATCGAGTCCTCTTTCAATTTGACATTGCTCGCTTTTATAGTCTCAAACCTATTTTCTATAGAATTCTCATATAATGGATTGTCAATAATATCAATTAGAAAATAAGTTTGATTATCATCAGTATGTTTAGTATCTTTGAAAATATTAAAAGTAACTTGTTCATCTTGGACTCTAAGAATTAATTTTTCTTGTTGAACATCTATTAAAGCTCCTCCAGTAGCTAAAAAGGGTCTCCCTAAAATAAGGGGTACATCATAATCTTCTTTCATATCAAGAACAATAAAATCAATAGGAAAAATAAACTTGTTTACCTTTACCAAGACATCCTCCACTATACCTCTTGGATATTTAATGGATCTATCGGCTAATTGAAGAGTAATAGTGGTAGGCTTTGGTTCTCCTAGACCCAGCTTCCTGAAAAATAGAAAAAGGCATGAGATTAATGCTTGCTCCTAAATCACATAAAACTTTATCAAAACTACAATCACCAATAATGCAGGGGATAGTAAAACTCCCTGGATCTTTTAGCTTCTATGGTAATTTATTTTGAAGTATTGCTGAGCATTCTTCATTCAAATTTATTCTCTCATGCTCCTTCAGCTTTTTCTTATTTGTTAAGGATTTCTTTGAGAAACTTGGCATACCTGGGCATTTGAGTAATAGCATCTACAAAAGGAAATATTAATATGTAAATTCTTTAGAATTTTGAAAAAAATTAGAAAATTTCTTTATCTGGATGCTGTATTTGTCTCTCTGGGAATGGTAGTGGCGGCACGTAGGGCTTCACATTTGGATCAGCAAATCCGTATACCTGGAGACCATCCATCTGCTGGTTGTTTTGGTGACTGATGAATTTTAGTTGATGGTTCCTTATTTGTAGTTGGCTCTTCAGTCTCTTTCTTCTGATGTGGCTCCTCCAGCTTTGTACCACTTCTTAGGGTGATAGCATTGACTTGCTCCCTTGGATTGGTCTCCGTATGTTGCTTGGCAAGGATCCTTGAGGTCTCTCGGAGATTATCTTAGCCATTTGACCTATTTGCATCTCCAAGTTTCGAATTGCTGCTGTTTGGTCCTGTCTAAGTTTGGCTTCCAAATTTTTTATAGTTGCTTCTTGGTTTTGCATAAATTTGACCATCAGCTCTTCCATGTTGGACTTCTTTTCAGGTACTTGAAATCTCCGGGGGTGGCTGTTGTGCTGCATTTTGATTACTCCATGAGAAATTTGGGTGCTGCCTCCACCCTTGATTGTATGTGTTGGAGTAGGGATTATTTTGTTGCGGCCTGAAAAAATTACCAATATAATTAGCTGTATCAGTTGTTTTAGCAAAAGGATTACCTGTCTGGCAATTGCTCGTATTATGTCCTCCTCCACACAGGTCACAAGTAATGCTCTGAATATGCATAGCTGTTCCCTTCAAGTTGTTGACTTCGGCTCTAAGGGCTGCAATTTCAGCTAGTAAGGTTGGCACGCAATCTACTCCCTGCACAGCTGCTAGTCTTTTTGGCATCATGCGCTTCTATCTGCCATTGATAGCTATTTGATGCCATCTCATCGATCAGATCGAAGGCTTCTTCCTCCATTTTTTGGTTAATGGTTCCTCCTGCTGCTGCATCAATCATAGAATGATTAGTAGGAGATAAACCATTATAGAAAGTTTGTACCTGAAGCCATACGGATAGTTGATGATGTGGACATCTCCTCAGCAGTTTCTTGAAATGCTCCCAAGCCTCATATAGTGTCTCCATGTCCATCTGCATAAAAGAAGTGATATCGTTGTGCATCTTAGCAGTCTTGGAAGGTGGAAAGTACTTGGCTAAGAATTTTTGGGCTAGGACATCCCAAGTTGTGATAGAACCTGTAGGAAGAGAATGAAGCCAACTCTTAGCTTTGTCCCATAAAGAGAAAGGAAAATAACCTTAATCTAATAGCATCATCCGACACCCCATTAATTTTAAAAGTATCGCAAAGTTCAAGAAAATTAGAAATATGGGCATTCGGATCATCATGCACGTGTCCACTAAATTGGATAGTTGATTGAATCATCTGGATCATCGCCGATTTTATTTCAAAGTTGTTTGCTCGTACAGGCGGTCTCCTGATGCTCGAAGCTGCATCGGCTACAGATGGTGTGATATAATCATTTAATGGATGATGTACTGGTCGAATAGCTTCATGCTGTCCTTCGGTCGCCATATCCAATCCTAGATTGATGTCGTTAGGATCTTCAGCTGCCATGTTTCTTTCTTGTTGTAGTCTTCTAATGGTCCTTTCAATTTCTGGATCTAAAGGTAGTAAGTTACTATGTCCAGTACGTGTCATGCAATAAATTTTTTTTTTAAATAATAAAAATTAAAAATAAATTTCTAAAGTAAAGCTAGGATCAAAATTTTAATATTGTTTTAGACACAATCCCCGGCAACGGCGCCAAAAACTTGATGCATGCTAATTTATAGCTATGGCAAGTGCACCAGTCGATCAAGTAATAAAGTGAATGAGTAGAGTATCATCCCTAGAGGATTGAAAAATAAGTACTGAAAAGCTCTTTCCTATGCTTTATTTAGAAGACCGATTTATGAGAATAAGAAATTAAAGAATAAAATAAATAAAAAAATAATTAAAATTTTAAGGAAATAGAGAGAGTGTAATTATTAGGGTTTTAAACTTAAGAGCAATGTGTTACTAAGGCAATCGGTTCACCAACTCAGTCAATACAATATTCAAGTTTTTAGATTAATTTTATTTCATGTGACGGTGGAGTCTCCTAATTTATTCACTACCCTTTGGTCCAGGCATAGCAAAACTATCAATATTTATTAATTATCCTTTGGTCTAGGTGTAATTTAAATAAATATTAATGCATTAAGTTTTGTGAAATCCTCTAATTAAAATACGCTGCGTCCAAAGCGCACTAAAATTTTCGCATGCATATGAATTCTAATTTGATTCATAATACAAGGTATATAATCAAGAAGCAATAACATAGATGTACTTGGTCCGTAACATCTATGTTCATCAGATCAATTAGAAGATGGCCAGTAATCTAAAAGCATTAAGATCAGATTTATATACTCCTCATGAATAAAATTTAAAAATAAATCATACTGAATATTGCATCAAAAGAGTGGCTACACCTTAGCCTTAGTAAAAGAAAATTTAGTTCATGATAACAAGTTCAAAAATAGTAAATAAAATAAAAAGCATAGAGAAATTAGACTGTTTGATTGTTGAAATTGATTGTCTATTGCTCTTGGTGTGGAAAACTTGGCGAAGAAGAAGAGGCTTCTTGATCGATATCTTGATTATCGAAGAAAAATTCTTTTCTTTCTCTCATAAATCACTCTTCTCTTTCTACCTCTCTCCTCTCTTTTTCTTTTTGTTTTTCTTTATTTTTCTGACTCTCTCCCTTTTTCTCTTTTTTTTCTCTTTTTTTCTGACTTCTCTCTCTCTTTTCTACAGCAACAGTAGGTTTTTATCGGTTAAGAGATTGATTTTCTCTAAAATCCTTTAAAAATTAGGTTTAAGACTCCCAAAATAACTCAAATTAGAATCTGAGTAATTCTGCCCATTAGATATTGATCAAATAGTCCAAAAATCACTTAAAAACCCCTTAAAATAATCTAGATCAAGTCGAATTTCATGCTAGCTGTTGGATCAACCGTTGGATTGAATCTGGGCCGTTCGATCACATAAAAAGAAGGCTTCTAATCTTTAGTTTAATGTCGGGATGAATCTCAATCGTTGGATATTGATTGGGAGCTGCGGATGCCATCCATCAGTGCCTTCATTTCGACGGTCCGATCAAGTTTCAATGAAAGCCGCTCGTTGGATCAGCCAAAATTCTCAAATTGCCCTCTGTAGACCATGCACGAGCTCGGTGTTGCGTGGACCACCACGTTTTTCAGCCAATCGGAGCGCGCCTCTTGCTGTAAAATTCTCGAATTGCCCTTTAGATGGTCCACTGTGCGACGCAAAAAATGCTGATGTCAGCATTGTGTTGGCATGTCAGTCTGCTTTTTTGATTAAATCGGGCCGAACCACTGAGCCAGTTTTCTAAACTGATTTGAACCGAACCAATTTTTTTTTTTTAAAATTCAATTCCAGGGTTGTTTGATGTCCATTTTGCCTGAAATTTATTTCATCTAAATCAGAAAAATAAGATCTTCACATTGGAGGTCTTCTTTCCTACATAAGATTAATAAAAGTATCAATTTTGAATGAAATAGATTAATTTATTTTATAATTTACTACTTTTATTAGTATATTTTTACCACTTATCACTAATTCATGTATGGATTGGGTTAGCCTAGGAAAGTTTTTTGAGCTAGAGTTTATTAGGGTTCATATGAAAACTTTGGGATATATAAATCAGGATATTGTAACTTTTACAATAAGGCTGGAATATAATTAAGCTTTTCTCCCTAACTCTCTTCTCTTTGGTTCCAATGCCAAAAACCCTAACTTCTCTCATCTTTATTAGATCTTCATCAGTTTGCTGGATTAAAATCCAAGTTCATGCAAGAGATCGGATCTACGGTTGTGGCTCCAAGCAGCCATAGAAACAACAATTGGTATCAGAGCCCGATTGAGCATGGAAGAGGAAGAAGATCGATTTTCAGTAGAGTCAGCAATGAGATTCAGATCTAAAGGCTTTCTCCAGACTTCGTAAGGAAGGGAGAGATCATAGGGCTATTGTCCACCATCCCTAGTCAATGTATTTCTCAGATCTACCTGTTTGCTGTTATTTAATTTGAATTAATCATAGAGAACAGTGAGTTGAAGGTAGGATTAGAGAAGTTTGATGGAAAGAAAAGTTTCACGATGTGGATGGTAAGGATGGAGGATCTACTGGCTCAGATGAGGCTGGTTTCGGCCTTGAAGGATAGGTCGGGGGAGATGACAGATAAGGAGTGGATGTCTTTGGAGAAAAGGGCATGTGCCATGATTAGGGCTTGTTTGGCGAATGAGGTTTTGTATGGTGTGTTGGAAGAGAGAACACCTAAGAGATTATGGCTGAGGTTACAGTAGTTGTACATGGGGAAGAATATGTGCAACAAATTGATGCTGAAGAAGTAACTGTATAGCCTTCGGATGCAGGAGGGTGAGGATGTTGTGGGGCATATTCAGCAGTTCAATCGGATAAGTATGGACTTACTTAATATATGGATGTTTTTAGAAGAGGAGGACAAGAGTCTATTGTTGCTATGTTCGCTACCCAGGATCTTTGATCTATTGGTGACAACTTTACTGTATGGTAAGGAGACACTGGTGTACGAGGAGATCGTATCAGTGCTCAGGTCCAATGAGCAGTAGGAACAAATAACAAAGAGGGAGATCTTCTAGGAGAGTCTTATGGTTTCAGAGAAGCATAGGAAAGGAAAGAAGAAGGGCGAACAGAAGGGCAGCAAGTGGTCCAAGAGATGCTTCAAGTATAGAGAAGCAGGTCTCTTTAAGCAGGAGTGTCCGCTTTAGAAGAAGTGCAAGAAAGAAGAAAGCTCAGATTCCATCAGTACAGTTGCTGACAGTGAAGAGTCGGATGAGCTCATGGTGGTCTCGAAGGAGCCTGTAGGGTGTGGTGTATTTGAGAGGGTTTTGGATAGGTCTGCGGAGTGCAGAGTGTTCGAAGGGGCAGGATGGTGTTTGAGATACAGCGGCAGGCCCAGCAATGTAGTGCTGGGTGGTTGACCTTAGGGGACTCAGAGATAGAGTCGGCTTCTACGGCATTAGGAGGACTTTAGCTCTAGGTGGAGCACCGGATAGAGGTGGCTTCATGGGTGGAGGAAGCTATGACACGAGTTCAGAGTAAAGCGGTGCATAGGGAGGACCTATATCCTAGCACCAGTGCTAGGGCTGTACAGATCCAGGTGGAGAGGATTGTGCAGGAAGATAGGCATGGCTTTGAGGGGATAGTGTTAGGTGGAGCATCAGGATATGTGGTGAGTGCCAGTAAAGAAACATTGCATGATCTTTAGGGAAGTCCAGGATAAGTGATGCAGTTGCCAAGTAGAAGGATACCTACAACTTCAAAGATGGTGCAGAGGAACAAGCCAAGGACTTCAGCAGTGGAGGCGGTCATCGCAAAGGCCTCAAAGGAAGCTCAGCAGTTGAAGAAGAATGGCAGTGGCAAAGTGAGCATGAGGGGCTATCAGGTCATGCAGGGACAGCGGGATCATGTAGGAGGATGTTGCTAGGTGTGCCAAGGCTTGGGTGCACTAAGGTGGAGATTGTAGGTGGTGTGGTGCTCCCAAGCCTTGGGAGGCCATTGGTGGAGCCAGAGTGAGGGCTCCGAAAAGGCTAGGATAGGTGTGGTCCTAGGGCTAGGATAGTAGTTGTCCTAGGGTGGAGGCAGCATGTAGCTCTTCACGGGCTTAAGGTTCAGGTATTGAGGGCCTCAAGGGGCTTGGTTGGTGCTTCGGAGACCAGGGGCACAAGGTAGAGCAAAGAACCAAAGCCAGAGCTTGAAGGCTGTAGAAAAAGAATTTTCTACAGGTTAGTCGGCTCAGTCCAAAATTGGGTCGGCTAAGTCTCAGAACACTGGCAAAATAGAGAGCCATGCATTCAAGACTGTTGGCACGGTACAGGACTGGGTCGGCTCAGTTTTAGACTGAGCTGACCCAGTGAAACTTAGCCGACTCAGTGCTGAGACTATGTCGGCTCAGTATGCGAGCAATGTTACGCGAGGGTCTATTTTGGGCTAAGGTCTGGGTTGATTCTTGGGGTCTTAAGGCCTACTTCAAGAGGTCTTAATTGGGATAATTCATGTATGGGTTAAGTTAGCCTAGGAGAGTCTTTTGAGCTGGGGTTTATTAGGGTTCATGTGGGA
Source organism: Cocos nucifera (assembly GCA_006176705.1). Taxonomy (NCBI): domain Eukaryota; kingdom Viridiplantae; phylum Streptophyta; class Magnoliopsida; order Arecales; family Arecaceae; genus Cocos; species Cocos nucifera. Next base: position 292,553 of record QRFJ01002145.1, on the reverse strand, counting down.
ACTCTAGGGTATATAAACTAGGATATTGTAACTTTTACAATAAGGTTGGAATACAATTGAGCTTTTCATCCTAATTCTCTTATCTCTTCTCTCTGGTTCCAATGCCAAAAATTCTAGCTTGTCTCATCTTTCTTAGATCTTCTTCAGTTTGTTGAATTAATACTTAGGTTCATGCAAGAAATAGGATCTATGGCTGTGGCTCCGAGCAACCGTAGGAACAACACCTAGCTCCTTCCATTCACCATCAGGCTCTGAAACCTAGCTTTGATACCATACTATCATCCACAACATTCCAGGCATCACCTTGCTTTGATACTAAATTATAAACCCATGACATCGCTCGAACGCTAATCATCCCTGACATCACAAGCATCGATATCATGTTGCGAAAGCTCCTAATCTTTAGCACAATCCTGAAGAAACTTGTGATGTTCTCTATAGGCAGCACACCATCGATCCTCCACCTAGATCTATGATAGGGCACCTCCCTCCTTGGGCTTGAGGGAGACGCCCCCCTTCTCTAGGCCTTCTTCAAGAACCCTAGGGTAGCAACTCTAAAGAGAAGAGAACAAGAGAGTTGAGGAAGAAAAGATCTGTATTCCACAACATTCATAGCTTTAATGAAACCCTAATACAACCTATGTATTTATATATAGCCATTAGGCCTGACCAAAAAACTCTCTAGCTAACCCAATACATGAAAGCACTCACCAAGCCTATGTACACCCATGTCTCCCATGCTTCTATCCTCTGGATCTAGACTCGACCCATACATGAATCAGCTCCCTTAAGACCTCTCAAACTAGGTCTTAAGTGTTAGATATGTGTGCACTAGAAGCTAGATTGACTAACACTTGTAATATACTTCTAAGAACAAAATTATAATTTTAACTATAAATAATAAAATAAATTATTTTCTATCGCAGTGTGTATTTGAAAGTGTCTGTGATACATCCCTTGTGTTAATGGTAATGATAGTTCATATTTTCAAGAGTTGAAAATTTAAGACATGAATTTTCATTATTAACTCATAAAATGCTCCCGACTGTAGGATCATCATGAGGATGGCGATTGATCTGGAAGGTTGCTATACGATTGCTTCTTTAGGATAGATGAGTCCTGAGTCTATGATGTAGAGATATCGAAGCGAGGGTATAGGTACTCGTTAGAGAACGAGGGCATTGAGCGTGACCACCTCGAGCAGTCATCAAGAAGTCTACCTTCTCATTGATGACTGGCTTGAAGTTGCAGTAGTGTGTCTGGTTCTTTGACCTAATGTGCAGCAATAGTTCACCTTGAGGGTGTTATAGTTTGACTACACCATAACTCGGTCTTCTAGCCATTCGGAATCCTGAGGTGTATGTTGGCTATAGCGTGTTCATTGTAGGAACTGGATTGCACCAATAGGGGATCTATCTACCTCGGTAGATGAAAAGCAGTCCTATGATGATCATGAGAATCAGATCCATAAGCCCATGGCCATGGCAGAGTGAAATAATAGAAAGAATTTCTATTAGGGTTTTCACATTGAACTTGAATCAAATAATTAATTCATATGACGGATATTAGGGTTTGACGAGATTATCTTAATCCTAATCCAATCGGGGCTCAATATAAAGGAACTTAACCACACAGGTAACTACACCGAGTGATTCATTTTTAATTTTGAAGGGTTGCCACCATATGCTACTAAGTGTCACTAGTGGATTTTGGGAGCAATTAGAATGATTTGGATGATCGATCATACTAGTTGTCAGAATCAGAAAAGTTTTGATCCATCGAAAGATATTTTGATGATGTTGATGATAGAGATCATGACATGTCCCATTACAATATGGAACCGAACCTAACTGGATCACACAGATAAGGGTTTAGATTTGGATATGATCAATTAGACTAACCCAGTTCAATTGATTTGAATAAGATTCAATTAGGTTCAAGAAAAGCATGCTAGCACACGATTGACCCTAATGTTTTTCTTTAACAATCATTAAAGCTTATCTCAACTGAGCAAAATATGTTTGGACTCACTTAAGAATCTTTACTTGGTCTGACTGGAGCTTGTCCAAGTTAAAAAGGGTTGTCTTAGTTTATGAGATGAATTTGAGATAACACCTGCCATTTTTCATCACCTACTAAATCTTGTCTTTGGACTTTGGTCAAATGTTAACTTTTGACACTTAGACATCTGCCCATGTGTCATGCACCCATAGGAGAGAACTTTGACCCTTGTCCCCCTGCTAAAAGGTAGAGAGACAAAGAGCGCATGCCTAGGGAGGCATGCGCCCATGTGGATAAGGATTGGACTCCCATACAAATGGGACTCCAGTTGCTTCAGGGAATCAAACTTGATGGCGCCAAAGATTCTTGTTTGACCCAGTCTAGGCACCATCTAAGAAGGGTTTTGAGGGACTCTAATCTAATTAGATCAAATGATGTCATCCCATCAATCAAAATTAGATCTAATTGCATAAAGAGCCATGATTGGCTGGGATGATGTGGCACTGCATGCCGCAGTAGGATCTATAAAAATCCTATCTACGCCTAGATTGAAAGAGCTTCTGGCTTTGCCCATGCCACATAGCCTCTTTCCCTCAGTCTCCATGCCACCATCTAATCCCCTCTCTCCAATCCACGCCTAAGAGGATTTGGGCATGAGTTAGGTGGAATCCAAGCAAGTGAAAGGCGATAGGAAAAGAAGAAGGCAGCGCTGCTGCAAGAGACAATGGCTGATCTTGAAAAGCCATTTTGAAAACCTTCAAGATTAGATCAAGATCTAATTTTTGGATGATAGATTGAGAAGGAGAAGATCTCTAGATCCTACTTGAGTGGATATCGGTAGAGGCTAGATGCTTTCGTGGCTACATCCAGAACCTCAGGCAAACATCAGGATCATCACACGATAATAGGACTATCCATAACAAAGATATAATTAAATTAAATTTAATTTTATTTTATTTTTTTATTAAATTAATAAGATTAAATTTGAAGAGTCTCAGATCTGATTAGTATCTTGAAGAAAAATTTTTAAAATATTTCTCTTGATCCAATCAGATCTGAATGAACCTGATCTAAAAAAATAAAATTTTTTCCTTCAACTAGTATCAGAGCCAGGTTCCAAAATTTATTAGATCTAATTTTATTTTAATTTTGATGTAATAATTAGATAATTTTAGATGTCACATGAGATATGATTAGATCTAAAATTAAAAAATTAAAAATTAAATAATCTAGATCTAAGATGTATGAAATGCATGACTAGACTAAAAATAGAATTACTATGTATAGTCTAACATGATCATAATTTTAATTTGATTAATTATAATTTTTAAATTTATTTATTTATTATTTTTTAATATTATAAATATTATAATTAAATCTAAAAAAAATTTATTTAATTTGTTCATATGAGATATGATAGATGCATGTTTAAACTAGTTGTAGAATAGTTCTACAAAATTATCTAGAATAAATTTTAATTTAATATGATCAATTTAAATCTTATTTTTTAGATGTTTATAAGATAATTTAGATCAAAAAATATGTATGATATAATACATGAGATGTATGAAAAATATGTTTTTAGTTAGATCAATTTTTATATGTGATATATGATGTAGATCTAACTAGTTTTGTAGATTTATCATGTTTCTGATTAAGATGTTCTACTTGGCCATCCGATCATAAGAATGAAGTAGGATTTAAAGATCTACTCCTTCCATTCGATGGAGTGTTCTTATGATGTGTAGGGGTGCTGTGTATTTATCCTTAATCAGAAATCAAAAACTTATTTTCTATAAAACCCTAGATCTGAAATCCTAGAATTTTATTTACATATTTTATTTATGAACCCTAAACTTAATTAAGAATTAAGATTATAAAATATATTAGATCTAAAATTAAAAATTTTTAGATCTAAGATATATTCATAAAATTAGGTTCGGACTTGGATAGCTCAATTAGGTCTAGCAATTGATCAAACCAAATCAAGAGTCCGTTAGATGGGATCAAGAGAAATTAAATTGACCAGCCTAATAGGATTAAGTCTGGATCAAGATCGAGTCACATGAGTGATCGATCAAGCTTAAGACCTAATTAGGCTCAGTGGTTAGAGTCTGGATTGTAGGCTAATCCGATTGGTTCTGGCTCAATAATTTGGTGTCTAAGGTAAGTTTGGCAGATACGATCGACTGGTTTTTAATTGGAAGCTACTCGACTCAAATGCATTCTTGTCGAGTTAATGGCATATCCCTTCCACCGATCTCACTTACCTGGCCATATTTGTTGGCTCAGTCCTGATCTGAGGTGGCTTAAAATCCGAGCTAACCCATGCCACTAGGTTAGTCATAATGATTATGACTATGTCAAGTCAAGTTTAAAGAGACCTAAATCAAATCTCTCTAAAAAAAGATTAAGTCTAAGATCTTCCACCATTGTAGATATGCTGGCCCTACCCAGGATTGATTGTTCTCGACTGGTCATAATGGTTCAGTTGCATCGGAAAGACGCAATCATATCTATTAGGAATTGGATGCTACGGGCTGGAGGATGGATTGGGCTCAATATTCTGGATACGGTGAGAGATCCAATTAGAAATTCAATCTATGCAAATGGTGGATCTGACTTAACTAAGGAGTGGATTAATATTTCGGTGCATCATCATTAAAGAATTATTGGACAAGAGTTATTAACTTATTGGCTAACCCATCATCAACATCTATTAGGTGAGGTGATGAGTCAGTTGGTGGGACTGCATCATCCTCTAGAAATCAATAATCATGGAGATTTTTGCATCTCTAAAGAGAGAGTGTAAGAATTCGAGAAAATAATGGGAGCTAATTTGTTTAAAAATCAAATCCCTAAATAAATTGGTCAAGTCTAAATTACAAAAATCTAACTAGAAACTTTGACTCTCTACAAGAAAAAGAAAAATGTCTGCATCCAACCCACTAGCCCGTATCTTGGACACCCATAGACTGATCGAATCCAATTATAAGGACTGGCTCTGAAACTTCAAAATCATTTTGAGTTTGAAGAAGTTGACTCATATATTGGACCAGGATCCCTCTATCTTACCAGCTCATCCATCTACTGAACAAAGAGCGTCTCTTGATAAATGGATGGATGAAGCTAACAAGATCAGATACTATATGTTGGGCTCAATGTCTGCTTCAGTGCCAACATGAAGATATTAAGATTGCCTGCTAAATGTTGGCTCATCTGCAAGAGTTATTTGGTGAACAGAGTCGTGCAGCCAAATATTAGGTCACTAAATGACTGTTTAAGGCTAAAATGCATGATGGGCAGTTAGTCCAAGATCATTATCTAATGATGATCAAGGACTTGGAAGAGCTTGAGAAACTTGGAGAGAAGTTAGATCAGGATCTACAGAATGATATAATTCTGCAATCCTTGACTGATGCATTTGGGCAGCTTATCATGAACTACTATATGCATAAACTTCAGAATACTCTGGCTAAGCTTATGAATATGTTGATTACTGCTGATCTTTCTATGAAAGATTTTAAAGTCTCAGTACTTACTATGCAACAGACTTCTTCCAAAAGAAAATCTTTTGGAAAGAAGAAGTCTGTGAAAAGGTAGAAGGTGGAAGGTGGAAGGAAAAGGAAGGCAGAGCTGAAGAAGAAGGTCACTGATAAAGGAAAGTATTTTCATTGTAATATTGATGGCCATTGGAAGCAGAACTATTCTACATACCTGGCCACCCTGAAGAATAAGAAGAAGACAGATCCATCTGGAGAAATGCTCATTATTGAATCTAACCTTGTGGTTTCTTCTGCATTAGGTTGGGTGCTTGACTCTAGTTCTAGTGCTTATTTTTGCACTTCCATGCAGGATCATGAGAATAGCAAGAGGCTAATGGATGGTGAGATGATCCTATGTGTCGAAAATGGAGCAAGGATTGCTACTATCGCCATGGGAACCTACCTTCTTTGACTACCATTTGGCTTAGATTTAGTACTTAGAGATTGTTATTATATCCCTACTGTAAGTAGGAATTTGATTTCTGTTTCATGTTTAGCATAAGAAGGCTATGTAATTAGTTTTCTTAAGGACCATTGTAATATTCTTTATGAAAAAAATAAAATTGCAAGTGGTTTCCTCATTAATGGTCTCTACTAGTTACATATTGATGTATCTATCTTTAATATCGAGCAAAATATGAATGCCATAAAATCAAAATGACCCAGGGATAGTCTAAAGATAGGTATCTATGGCACCTAAGACTAGGTCATACAGCAGAAGATAGGGTTAACAAATTGGAGAAAATCAAACTATTGAGTCCATTGACTTTCGAGTCATATCCAATTTATGAATCTTGTCTTCATGGCAAAATGACTAAACTCCCTTTTGTAGGACATGGGGAAAGGGCCACGGATCTTCTTGCCCTAGTACATACTGATGTGTGCGGCCCATTTGATGTGCCGGCTAGAGGCAATTTTGTCTACTTCATTACCTTTATCGATGATTTATCTAGGTATGGGTATGTGTATCTTATGAGACACAAGTCTGAAGCCTTTGAAAAGTTCAAAGAATTCAGACATGAAGTAGAAAAACAAATTGAAAAATCCATTAAGGTTCTTCGATCAGATCGAGGAGGTGAATACCTTAGTCCGAAATTCCTAGACTATCTCAAGGAAAAATGGCATAGTCTCTCAATGGACTCCACCAGGAACACCTCAACTCAATGGGGTTTCAGAATGGAGAAATCGGACCCTATTAGGATATGGTCCGATCCATGATGAGCTTCACAAACCTTCCTGATTTTCTTTGGAGATATAGTCTTATTAACTACTAATATATTAACTGAATAGGGTTCCCTCTAAAATTCGTTCCTACCACACCGTATGAGATATGGCATGGTAAGAAACCAAGTCTGAGTCATCTCAGAATTTGGGGTTGTCCGGCTCATGTCAAAAGACAACAAGCGGACAAGTTAGAGTTTAGGTCCTTTAGAGCTCAATTTATAGGATATCCTAAAGAGTCATTAGGATATTATTTCTACATTCCAGAAGACCACAATGTGATTGTGAGTCGACATGCCATCTTTCTTGAAAAATAGTTTATTCAAGATAGCGGCATTGGAAAGTAGATCAAGCTCGATGAGAAAGTCTCACAAGAGCAACGAGCTAAGGACCAATGGAACCAAATCAGGTTGAGCCAATACAATCACTACCTCCTCCACCTCGTAGATCGGAAAGGATTTTCTGTCCTCCTGAAGAGGTACTTAGGTACTATTTCAGAGGAAGTAGAAAAAATGTTCCTCGTAGGTAATGGGGTTCATGGTGATGATCCCAAAACCTATAACGAGGCGATATCAGATATCGACTCCGAGAAATGGTTAGAGGCAATGAAGTCAGAAATTGACTCGATGCACTCAAACCAAGTCTGGACCTTGGTAGATCCACCAGAAGGTATAGTACCTATTGGGTGTAAATAGATCAACAAGAGAAAGATTGGTGCAGATAAAAATGTGGAGACATTCAAAGCTAGATTAGTGGCAAAAGGGTATAGTCAGCATGAAGGCATTGACTATCAGGATACCTTTTCGTCATTAGCTATGCTAAAATCCATCCACGCATTGTTCGCTGTTGCAGCTTATTTCGATTATAAAATATGACAAAAATATGCAAGCTAATAGGTATCTATATGGATACCTTAAACAGACATGAAAACGGCATTCTTAAATGGATACCTTGAGAAAGATATCTATATAGAACAGCCACTAGGTTTCACATTCAGTGATACTAATCACAAAGTATGCAAGCTGCAAGCACAAAGGTCCATATATGGACTTAAGCAAGCATCTTTAGAGCTGGAATACTCATTTTAACGATATGATTAAATTATTTGGTTACATAAAAAATGACGAGGAACCATGTATTTTTAAAAAGATCAACGGGAGCGCTATTGTCTTTCTCGTACTGTACGTGAATGATATCCTCCTTATTGGAAATGATATTTCCATGTTAACTACAGTTAAAATATGGTTATCTAAAGAATTCTTCATGAAAGACCTAGGAGAAGCATCCTTTATTCTAGGAATCAAGGTCTATAGAGATAGATCGAATAGGATGCTAGGTCTTTCACAGAAGATGTACATAGAAAAAGTGTTAAAGAGGTTTAGCATGAAAATCTCCAAGAGGAGATTGGTATCCTTCAGACATGGCATTCATCTCCCCAAGAAAATGTGTCCCAGCACACCAGAGGAGATTGAATGCATGAGCAAGATCCCTTATGCTTCAGCAATAGGGAGCCTCATGTATGCCATGTTATGTACACGACCTGATATAGCCCATGCTATGAGTGTCATGAGCAGATATCAGTCAAATCCAGGTGAATAACACTGGACTTCTGTGAAATGTATCCTTAAGTACTTGAGAAGAACTAAGGATATATTGTTGGTTTTTGGTAATGAAGAACTCCAAGTTTAGGGGTATACAGACTGGAATTTTACGTCCGATATAGATGATCGAAAGTCGACATCTGAGAGTTTGTTTGTGTGTAATGGTAGTGCTGTCAGTTGGAAGAGTTCCAAGCAGACAGTGATAGCAGATTCCACCATAGAAGCAAAATACATCACTATGTCAAAAGCTACGAAGGAGGCATTCTGGTACAAGAAATTCACCATAGAGATCGAAGTGATGCCATCGGATGCCATTCTTCTATACTATAATAATAATGGTGCCATAGCCTTTGCTAAGGAGCTGAGATTTCATCAAAAATCCAAGCACATCGAGCGGCGATACCATCTTATCCTTGATTACCTCGAGAAAAGTTACGTTGAGGTCAAGAGAGTCGACTCTGCATACAATGCAGCAGATCCACTCATAAAGCCATTGGGCTAATAGAAGATCGAAGCCCATCTTGAAAAAATAGGACTTAGATTTGTAGCAAATTGGCTTTAGGTCAAGTGAGAGTTTGTTAGATATGTGTGCCCTAGAACCCAGATTGGCAGACACTTGTAATACACTTCTAAAGGCAAAATTATAATTTTGACTATAAATAATAAAATGGGTTATTTTCTATCATAGTGTGTATCTGAAAGTGTCCGTGATACATTCCTTGAGTTAATGGTAATGATAGTTCAGATTTTTAAGAGTTAAAAATTTAAGATATGAATTTTCATTATTAACTCATAAAATGCTCATGACCGTAGGATCATCATGAGGATGGTGATTAATCTGGAAGATTGGTGTATGTCGCTTCTTTAGGATAGATGAGTCTTGAGTCTACGGTGTAGAGACACCGAAGCGAGAGTACAGATACTCGTTAGAGAATGAGGGCACTGAGCATAACCACCTCGAGCAGTCATTAGGAAGTCTACCTTATCATCGATGACTGGCTTGAAGCTGTAGTAATGTGTCTGGTTCTTTGACCTGAGGTGCATCAAGCTGTAGTAATGTGTCTGATTCTTTGACCTAAGGTGCATCGATAGTTTACCTTGAGAGTATTATAGTTTGACAATACCATAACTCAGTCTCCTAGCGATTCGGAACCCTAAGGTGTATCTTGGCTATAGCATGTTCATTGTAGGAATTGGATTGCACTAATAGGTGATCTATCTACCTCGGTAGATGAGGAGCAGCCCTACGATGATCATGAGAATCAAGTCCATAAGCACATGGCCATGGCAGAGTGAAATAATAGAAAGAGTTTTTATTAGGGTTTTCACATTGGACTTGAATCGAATGATTAATTCATATGATGGATATTAGGATTTGACGAGATCACCTTAACCCTAATTAGGTCGGAGCTCAAGATAGAGGAACTTAATCACATAGATAACCGCACCGAGAGGTTCATTTTTAGTTCTAATGGATTGCCACCATATGCTGCTAGGTGTCATTGATGGATTGTGGGAGCAATTAGAATGATTTGGATGATCAATCATACTAGTTGTTTGAATCAAAAAAGTTCTGATTCATCAGAAGATTTTTCGATGATGTCAATGATGTAGATCATGACATATCCCATTACCATATGGAACTGAACCTAACTGGGTCACACAAACAAGAGTTTAGATTTGGATATCATTAATTGGACTAATCTAATTCAGTTGATTCGAATAAGATTCAATTAGGTTCAAGAAAATCATGCTAGCACATAATTGAGCCTAATGTTCTCCTTTAACAATCATTAAAGATTATCTTGACTGAGCCAAATATGTTTGGGCTCACTCAGGAACCTTTACATGGTCTGACTGGAGCTTGTCTAAGTTAAAAAAGGATTGTTTTAATTTATGAGATAAATTTAAGACAACAACTGCCATTTTTCATCACCTACTAAATCTTGTCTTTGGACTTTGGACAAATGTTAACCTTTGACACTTAGACATCATAGGAGAGAACTTTGACCCTTGTCTCCTTGCTAAAATATAGAAAGACAAAGGGTGCATGCCTACCCATGTGTTATGCACCCATAGGAGAGAACTTTAACCCTTGTCTCCATGCTAAAAGGTAGAAAGACAAAGGGTGCACGCCTACCCATGTGTTATGCACCCATAGGAGAGAACTTTGACCCTTGTCTCCTTGCTAAAAGGTAGAAAGACAAAGGGTGCATGCCTAGGGAGGCATGCACCCATGTGCTTAAGTATTGGAGTCTGATATAGATGGGACTCTAGTTGCTTCAGGGAATCAAATTTGATGGCACCAAAGAGTCTTGTTTGACCCAATCTTGGCACCATTTAAGGAGGGTTTTAAGGAACTCTAATTTGATTAGATCAGATGATGTCATCCCATTAATCATATTTAGATCTGATTGCACAAAGGGTCGTGATTGGTCGGGATGATGTGGCACTGCGTGGCACAGCAGAGTCTATAAAAACCTTGTCTACACCTAGATTGAAAGAGCTTCTTCCTTAGCCCATTCCACATAGCCCCTCTCCCTCCTTCTCCATGCCACCCTCTAATCCTCTCTCTCCTCTCCACACCCAAGAGGATTTGGGCACGAGTTAGGTGTGATCCAAGCAAGTGAAAGGCGACAGGAAAGGAAGAAAGCAGCACTCCTACAAGAGACAACGACTGATCTTCAAAAGCTATTTTGAAGATCTTTAAGATCAGATCTAGATCTAATTTTTGAAAGATAGGTTGAGAAGGAGAAGATCTCCAGATCCTAGTTGAGTGGATACCGATAGAGGCTAGGTGCTTGTGTGACTACATTCAGAACCTCAAGCAAACATCGAAATCATCACAGGATAATAGGATTACCCATAACAAAGATATAATTAAATTAGATTTAATTTTATTTTATTTTTTTATTAGATCAATAAGATTAGATTTGAAGAGTCTCAGATTTGATTAGGATCTTAGAGAAAAATTTTTGAAATATCTCTCTTGATCCAATCAGATCTGAACGAATCTGATCTGGAAAAATAGGGTTTTTTCCTTCATTAAGACCCCTAAGATCAACCCAGACCCTAGCCCAAAATAGACCCTCGCATAACTCTACCTACGAACTGAGCCGACTTAGTCTCAGCACTGAGCCGGCTAAGTTCTACTAGGTTGGCTCAATCTGAAACTGAGCCGACCCAGTCCTATGCCATGCCAGCAGTCTTGAACGCGCAGCTCTCTATTTTGCCTATGCACTGAGACTTAGTTGACCCAATTTTGGATCGAGTCGGCTAACCTATAAAAAATCTTCTTTCTATAGTCTTGATTTCCTGACTTTGGTTTCTTGCTTTACCTTGTGTCCTAGATCTCGGAAGCACCAACCAAGCCCCTGGAATCTTCGAAGCCAACCCCCTGACTCCTTCCGTGGTCTCCCAAGACATGGGAGCACCATAAATCCTCATATTAACCATCTTAAGATCCCTCAAACTAGACCTTAAGATCCCTAGGATCAACCCAGACCCTGGCCCAAAATAGACCCTTGCATAACTCTGCTCATGCACTGAGCTGACTCAATCTCAGCATTGAGCCGACTATGTTTCACTAGGTCGGCTCAGTCTGAAACTAAGCCAGCCCAGTCCTGTGCCATGCCAGCAGTTCCGAACGTACAGCTCTCTATTTTACCTATGCATAGAGACTTAGCCATCCCAGTTATAGATTGAGCTGGCTAACCTATAGAAAATCTTCTTTCTATAGTCTTGATTTTTTGGCTTTGGTTCCTTGCTTTACCTTATGTCTTAGGTCTCCGAAGCACTAACCAAGCCCCTAAAACCTCTGGAGCCAACACCATGACTCCTTTCATGGCCTCCCAAGGCTTGGAAGCAGCACAAATCCTCACAATCTCTACCTTGGTGCCCCGAGCCTTGGCATACCCCTCAGTAATGCCCTCGTGCACAATCCCACTGTCCCTATGCACTCGACAACACCTATGCAAACATCACCTCCACCAATCCTCTTCAGCTGTTGTGCACTCTTGAGGCCTTTAGGATGACCACCTCCACTGCTGAAGACCTGTGCTTGCTTCTTAGCACCATTCTGAAATTGTAGGATCCCTTCTGCTTAGCAGCTGCATCACTTTCTCTGCACTTTTCTGATGAACCTACATTATTTTTGTACCTGCACATGCTGTACCACCTAATATGATCTCTTCAGAGCTACGTCTGTCTATCTACATGTGCTGCTCCTGCTCCATCTAAAACTATGCATCATCGGTGCTCTGAACTTATTCCAAATTTTTTCTCCACTTATGAAGCCACCACTGTAGTGCTCCACGTATATCCGAAGTCCATCTGATGCTGTAGAAGTCAATTTTATCATCGAGTCCCTCGAGGCCAACCACTCAACGCTGCACTTATCGGGGGCCCGCCGCGGGATTTTTCTATTCTGAAATTCTATTGAGTTAAGATATTTTAGGTGAAGACCACTACGAGACTATGCCATTATCTTTGAGATATCCCAAAATTCTCTACTAAGGTATCATCTCCTCGATGATCGAAGAACCGTAATGGACTTTTGTATTTTTTTATTTATATCTAAATTTTTGAACTTTTTAAGGCATCAAACTATGTCGCATCAGGTACACATATCCTTACCACCGATAGATCATGGTAAAGGTAGTGAAATAGACATAATTGCCTTAAAGCACATCGAATGGGCCACATATATTATAGTACTAGACAAGTAGGTCTATGGCCTTTTCCCATGTCCTACAAAAGGAGCTTAGTCATTTGCTTGAAATATGATTTATAAATCAGATATACTTGAAACCAATGGACCCATTATTTGAAATTCTTCAAATTGTAATCCATCTTGAGCATATGACCTAGCCTAAATCACAGATACCTTTCGTGATTTTACCCTAGATCATTTGATCCTCCTTCCTTCTTTTCTTTAGCTGCTAGGTATGTAGGGCAATCCACTCAATACCACAAAGTTGTATGAAAATACTTTTTCCTCACCGCACCTTCTTCTTCTGCTACTTTATTTTTCCCTTTATTTTCTACTTCTTCGCAAACTTCTTCTTCTTTTCAAAAAACTTTCTCTCGAAAGAAGTCTGCTCCACAGCAAGAATAAGCCCTTTGAACCTTTCAAAGTCTGCTAGCAGTAACCAGCTATTTATTAACTCATCCAAGATGCACTAAAGTTTATTCATATGAAAGTTCATGATGAACTGCCTATACGAATCACTCAAGGACTATAGAATCATATCAATCTGCAGATTCTTTTCATTCAAGACACCAAGCTTTTCAAGCTCTTCTAAGTCGTTGATCATCATCAGGCAATGATTTCTAACCGACTGCCTATCATGCATCTACACCTTAAGGAGTCTTCTTGAGACTTGATAATGTGCTACGCAATTCTATTCACCAAATAACTCTTATAGGTGAGCCAACATTTGACGTGCAGTCTTAATGTCTCCATGTTGGTGCTACAACTCATCAGACATTGAGCCCAACATGTAGCACCTGATCTTGTTATCATCATCTGAATATTTTTCATGAGATGCTCTCTGATCCACGATCAGACGTGCTGGTAAAGTGGAGGGTCCTGATCCAACACATAGGTCAGCCTTTTCGAACTCAAAATAAATTTGAAATTCCTTAGCCAATCATTATAATTTGGTCTAATCAATCTGTGGGTATCTAAAATTTGGGCTTAGGGTTTAGTCGTAGATATTTTTCTGTAGAGAGTCAAAGTTTCTAGTTAGACTTATAATTTGACTCAATTAATTTATTTAGAAATTTTATTTTTAAACAAATTAGGCTCCTAATATTTTCTTAGGTCCCTACACTTTCTAGTAGAAATGTAAAAATCTCTATGATCATTGATTTCTAGTGGATTGTGCTGTCTCATCGATTGGCTCACCATCTCACCTAACAGTTATTAATGATGGGTCAACAGACGAGTGGACAACTCTTGTCCAATATTTTTTTAAACATGGTGTATCCAAACCTGATCTCTAATTCATGAAGCTCACCGTGCTTGAATATTGTTCCACTCCTTAGTTAAGCTAGATCCATCATTTACATGAATTGGATTCCTAATTGGCTCCCTCACCGTATCTAAAATATTGAGCCTAACCCATCCTCCAATCCGTAGCATCCAATGCCTAATAGATATGGTTTAATCTTTCTAGTGCAACTGAACCACTATAACCAACCGAGAACAATCAACCTCAGAAAGGACCCATACATCTATAATGGTGGAAGACCTATGGCTTAATATTTTCTTAAGAAGATTTGATTTTGGTCTCTTAAACACAACTTAACTTAGTAATAATAATTATGACTAACCTAGTGACATGGATTAGCTCGAATCGTAAGCCACCTCAAAATAGAACTAGGTCGATCCAATCGGCCAGGTAAGTGAGATTAGTGGGAGGAATATGCCATTAACTCACCACGAGTGCATTCAGGTTGAGTAGTTTTCAATTAAAGATCACTGATCGTATCTGCCAAACTTACCTTAGACACTGATTCATCTGACCAGAATTGATCAGGTTAGCCTACAATCTAGGCTCGAACTATGAAGTCAAATTAGGTCTTAACTTGATCAACCCCATATGATTGTGAATCGACCTTGACCTAGACTTAATCCTATTGGGCTGGTCAAATCTAAGCACTGTTGATCCCACCTAACCAACTCTTGATTCGATTTGATCAACCACTAGACCTAATTGAGCTACCTACATCCGAACCCATATTTTATGAAGGTATCTTAGATCTAAAAATTTATAATTTTTAGACCTAATTAAGTTTATAAACTTAATTCTTAATTAAGTCTAGGGTTCAATAACAAAATATGCATCAAAGATCCTAGGGTTTTGGATCAAGGATCTTACAGAAAAGTAAGTTTTCAATTTTTAATTAAGGATAAACGCGCTGCACCCCTACATACCATAAGAGCACCCCATCAAATGAGAAGAGAGGGCCTTTACACCCTTCTTCATTTATGACCGGACGGCCAAGGGGAATGCCTTAATCAGAAATATAAACTACACTACAAAATAGTTTAATTTAATACATATATCTCATACATGATTAAAGATCTAAACTATTCATGCCTTGTATACATCTCATGTATCAATTTAATATTTAAATTTATGTTTCAGATCTGATTACATCTGATGTAGTATCTTAAAATAAAATTTTAAATCATCTCATCATGAAAAAAATTTTAATCTAGACTACTTATGGCATGATCTATGAAACTAGTCTAGACACGCATTGTATATGTCATACATATAAAATTTTAAATGCATCTCATGCTTTTAGATCTAATTATATCACATATAATATCTAAAATTTAACTAATCAAATCATATAATCTTTAGAAAATTAAATGAACATTTCATAAAAAAATTTTGATCTAGACCATGATATAAAACTATAGATCTAGTCTAGACATGCATTGCCTATATCGTGTATATCAAAAATTTATATTAGATCTTATGTTTCAGATATAATTACATCTAATGTAACATCTAAAACTAAAATGATCAAATCACAAAAATTAGATCCAATCATAAATATTTAATCAAATCTAATCTACAACATATTTGAATAACTATAAAAATCAAATAGTTATAAAAATTAGATCCATGGTTATAGTTTAGAACCATGGATCTAAACTATAACATGCATTCTATATATCAAATACATATTAATTTAAAACATGCAATTTTCATTTTAGATCTAATTATATCTCATGTAACATCTAAAAATCAAATAATCAAATCATAAAATAAAATTTTAGATCTAATCTAATCATGATCTGGAATTGTCAACCCGACTCTGATATCAATTGAAAGAAAAACTAGATTTTCCTATCACGAGATCCATCTAATCGGATCAGATTTGCAGCAAAATATTTTTAAATTTTTTTTACAAACTGATCTAATTTGAGAGTTCTTAGATCTAATTAGATTGATCTAAAAGATTAGAAGCAAAAACAAATTAAAAATAGTGATACCCAATATCACCTGATCTGGTGAACCGTTCATCCTGCAATAATGATCTATTGTTGCCGAGATTCTAACTTTAGCCATGCACTCGACCTCTACCGAAGTCCACTCGGGTCAGATTTGGATGCTGTCTCCTACTAGATCCAATCCCCAAAGATCAGATTTGAACTCATTCCATAAAGCCTTCGAACTGATCTTCAAGGACAACACCTTCATCTCTTGATCTGGGAACTAGTCACATAGCCTTTGCAGGATCAGGGACCAACCTTTGATCTCTGATTTTTATCCAACCCCTTGTGCATGGAGAAGAGGAAGAGATCTAGAATATGAGCCATGGTGATGGTGGGAGAGGTAGAGCTTCGCCGTAGGGAGATTGTCATACGCAAACAATTTATGCAGGGTCTTATTTATAGACCCACTATAGAGTCCCTTCGCATATAACTTTGAACAAGTCAAATACAACATGCAGAAGGACTCACCATCTGATCTCCATGCCCACAACCATTTTTCTCAAATTTTTGTCACACAAATTAAGAAAAATGGCATGCAGATGGGAGGATAAGAATATTTTAGGCGCAAGCAATTATCTCCCTAGGATTTGAATCAAATTTAAATTCTTTGAGCCATTCAAATTCCATTTGAATGGGACTCCTCTTTTATCCATATAGGGCACACAGCCAAAGGGGGGAAGTGCACCCCTTATTCCTCATGGAAATACCTAGGGGCGCATGCCCCTAGAAAATCTTCAGGGGCGCATGCCCCCTTTTCCTTCTTTCTTGCATATAGGTCAACTCTTGACCCTTATCCTGTTTCCATCATATAGGATTCAAGACACACCCTTTTCAAGTCCCATTCAATGGAATTAGGGCAAGTCCTAATTAGGTTAGGACAATCCTTGATCAGAATAGGACTAGGTCCAATCAAATTAAGATAAATCCATATAGAGCTCTTAGGAGAGGCTTATCCAAATTTTATCTAATGATTTTAGGACAAGCACTAATCAGGCTAAGACAACCATTGTCCTATTCTTATCTTATGGAATTTAGGACAAGCTTTGATCAGACCAGAATAGATCAAGTAAGATTAAGATAAATTCCTACAGAGTTTTTGGGAGAGGCTTATCCAAATTTTATCTCATGATTTTAGGACAAGTCTTGATCTCATCAAGACAAGCATTATTTTGACTAGGACAAGCTCCAGTCAGACCAGGATAAATCCATACATGGCTTTTAGATAAGCCAAATCCAATTTAGCTCAGTCAAGATGAACTAGAAAGATGATGAAAGAAAAATATTAGGCTTAATCATGTGCTAGCATGATTTTTTTGAACCTAATTGGATCAAATCCAAATCAATCAAACTGGGTTAGCCCAATTGATGACATTCAGATCCAAACCCTTGTTTGTGTGATCTAGTTAAATTCAGTTCTATATAGAATAGGATAGGTCATAATCTCCATCATCGACATTATTGAAATACCTTTTGATGGATCAAAACTCTTTTGATTCAGTCAATTAGAATCATCGATCATCAAGATAATTCTAATTGATCCCAGAATCCACCAATAACACCTAGCAGTGCATGATGTCAATCCATTAGAACCAAATAGCAAACCTCTCGATGCAGCTACCTATGTGATTGGGTTCTTCAACCATGAGCCCTAATAGGATTAGAGTTAAGATGAATTCATGAAATCCAACACCCATCATATGAATGAATCATTCGATTCGAGTCTGATGTGAAATCCTAATGAAAACTTCTTTTTATTATTTACATTCCCATAGCCATGGGTTTTAGGACTCGATCTCACGATCATCATAGGACCACTCCTCCTCTATCGAGGTTGATAGATCCCATCTTGGTGTGATCCAGTTCTTACAATGAACATGCTATAGCCAACATACACTTCAGGGGTCTGAATGGTTAGAAAATCGACTTATGGTGTGGTCAAACTATAACACCCTCAAAGTGAACTGTCGATGCACCTTAGGTCAAAAATCTAGACATACGCTGTAGTATCGAGCTAGTCATCGACGATAAGGTAGACTCTCTTATGACCGCTCAAGGTGGTCACGCTTCGTGATCTCATTCTCAATAAGTACCTATACTCTCGCTCTGATGTCTTCAAACCATAGACTCAAGACTTATCTATTTTAGAAAAGTGATCATACATCGATCTTCCAGATCGATCATCATCCTCGTGATGATCCTGAAGGAAAATCCTGATTTCCCGGTCCAGGTTCGTCCAGATCTGATTAGATCAAGAGATATATTTCAAAAAATTTTTCTTGATCTCAATCAGATCTTGATAAGTTTCAGATCTGATTATTATTATTTTAATAAATAAAATAAAATAAGATAAATTAAATCAAATTTAATTTACCTGATTTGGATAATCCTATTACCCTGTAGATGATCCTGATTGCAGCGGAAGGTTCTGGATCTTAGCCACGCAAGCGCCTGGCCTCTACCGATATCCACTCGGGTTGGATCTAGAGATCCTCTTCTTCTCTATCACACCTCCAAAAATTAGATCTGGATCTGATCTGGAGGATCTTCAAAACTCTTTTGAAGATCTGCAGTCGTCCTTTTGCAACAGCGCAGCCTTCTTGATTTTGATCACCTTTCCTTGATCTGAATCGCACCAACCTAAATCCAAAACCCTTTTGGACGTGGAGAGGAGAAGGAGGAGAAGTTTAGGCATGGAGGAAGAGGGGAGAGGCAGCCTTGGGGCATGGGAAATCTCTATTGAATTGCATTCCCTTTCACTTGGAATTAGGGTTGGGCGCAGGGTCTTATTTATAGACCTCTTGTGATCCAACTCCTCTTCCTCTCAACCAATCACAATCCTTTGTGAAATCAGATCTAAATCTGATTGGTTGGAATAGAGACCCCTGGATTCCTCCTTAGAGGGTGCCTAAGATCAGTCAAACTGGATTCTTAGTAGAACTCTGATTGGAATCCAAAAGGGAGGTGGAGTCCTTGTCCAACAAGGACTCCTTAGGCGCCTCCTACTTGGGCTCACGCCACCCTTGGCGTGTGCCCTTCTCCTTGCCAGGTTCTGGCAGGGGGACAAGCCCCCACCAGCTCTCCAATAGGTGCATGACATGTGGTCAAAAGTCAAAGGGTCAATGGTCAACGTTTGACCAGTCAAAGGTAGACTTTTGACCAAAGTCAAAGAACAAGAAATGGCAGGTGACCAAAAATGGCAGGTAATGTCTTACAAATAAGACAACCTATTCTGACTTGGACAACCTCCAGTCAGACCATATGAAGGCCTCTGATTGAGCACAAACTCCTTTGGCTCAGTCAGGACAACTTATTTGTGATAGTAAAAGAAGAACGTTAGGTTCAATCGAGTGCTAGCACGATTTCCTTGAACCTAATTGAATCTCATTCAGATCAATTGAACTAGATCAGTTCAATTGATGATCACCAGATTCAAACACTTGTTTGTGTGACCCAGTTAGGTTCAGTTCTGTATGGTAATGGGATATGTCATGATCTCTATCATAGACATCATCGAAACTCCTTTCGATGGATCAGAACTCTTCTAATTCGAACAGCTAGAATGATCGATCATCTAAATCATTCTAATTGCTCCCAAAATCCACCAGTGACACCTAGCAGTATATGGTGGCAACCCATCAGAGCTGAATGCGAACCTCTTGGTGCAGCTACCTGTGTGATTAAGTTCTTCTATCTTGAGCCCCGATCAGATTAGGGTTAAGGTGAACTCGTCAAACCCTAGTCTCTGTCATATGATGTAATCATTCGATTCGAGTCCAATGTGAAAATCTAAATAGAAACTCTTTCTATTATTTCACTCTACCCGATGGTCATGGATTTCTGGACTTGATTCTCAATGATCATCATAGGGCTACTCCTCTACACCGAGGTAGATAGATCCCATCTTGATGCAATCCAGTTCCTACAATGAACATGCTATAGCCAACATAACACCTCAGGGTTCCATAGGCTAGGAGACCGAGTAATGGTGTACGTCAAACTATAAACACCTCAAGGTGAACTGCCGATGCATCTCAGGTCAAAGAACCAGACTACACTAATGCAGCATCGAATCAGTCATTGCGAGAAGGTAGACTTCCTAATGACTACTCAGGTGGTGTCACAGCTCAGTGCCCTCGTTCTCTAACGCGTACCTGTACTCTCGCTCCGGTGTCTCCACACCAATAGACTCAAGACTCATCTTACTTAAAGAGAAGCGATCATACACCAACCTTCCAGATCAATCACCATCCTCGTGATGATCCTATGGTCGGGAGCTATTTATGAGTTAATAATTGAATATTCATGTCTAAATTTTCAACTCTTGAAAATATAAATTATCATTACCATTAACTCAAAGGATGTATCACAGACACTAAATACACAGGTGTGATAGAAATAACCCATTTCATTAATTATAGTCAAATTATAATTTTGGCCCCTAGAAGTGTATTACAAGTTGTCAGCCATTCTGGCTTCCAGGGCACATATATCTAACAATCTCCCACTTGTCCTAAAGCCAATTGGCTACAAGTCTAAGTCCCATCTTCTCAAGGTGGGCTTCGATCTTCTGTTGGCCCAACGGCTTTATAAGTGGGTCTGCCACATTATCTGCGGAATTGACTTCTGACTCAACGTAACCTTTTCTCAAGGTAATCGCGGATGAGATGATATCGTCGCTCAAATGTGCTTGGACCTCTGGTGAGACCTCGGCTCCTTAGCAAGGGCTATGGCGCCATTGTTGTCGCAGTAAAGAGGAATGGCATCTGATGGCATTACTCCAATTTCTGCAGCAAACTTCTTATACCAGAATGCTTCCTTTGCAGCCTCTGATGTAGCTATATATTTTGCTTCATGGTGGAATCTGCTATCACAGTTTGCTTGGAACTCTTCCAGCTGACAGCTCCACCATTGCACACCAAACAGACTTCCAGATGTCGACTTTCGATCATCTATATCAGACATGAAGTTCGAGTCTGTGTATCCCTGAACTTGGAGTTCTCCATTACCAAAGACCAACATCATATCCTTAGTTCTTCTCAAGTACTTAAGGATACATTTCACAGAAGTCCAGTGTTCTTCACCTGGATTTGACTGATATCTGCTTGTGACACTCACAGCATGGGCTATATGATGTCGTGTACATAGCATGGCATACATGAGGCTCCCTATTGCAGAAGCATAAGGGATCTTGCTCATGCGTTCTATTTCCTCAGGTGTGCTGGGGCATATCTTCTTGGAAAGATGAATACCATGTCTGAAGGGTATTAATCCTCTCTTAGAGTTTTCCATACTAAACCTCTTTAGTACTTCCTCTATGTACATCTTCTGTGAAAGTCCTAGCATCCTATTTAGTCTATCCCTATAGACCTTAATTCCTAGAATAAAGGATGCTTCACCTAGGTCTTTCATGGAGAATTCCTTAGACAACCACATCTTGACTGATGTCAACATGGGAATATCGTTCCCGATAAGGAGGATGTCATCCACGTACAATACGAGGAAGACAACAGCGCTCCCACTGACCCTTTTGAAAACACATGGTTCCTCTTCGTTTTTGATGAAACCAAACTTTTTGATCACATCATTGAAACGAGTGTTTCCAGCTCCGAGATGCTTGCTTAAGTCATAATATGGACCTTTGCAGCTTGCAAACCTTGTGATCAGTATCACTGGATGTGAAACCTAGCGCTGTTCCATATAGATATCTTCCTCAAGATATCCATTTAGGAATGCCGTTTTCACGTCCATTTGCCATATTTCATAATCGAAATAGGCTGCAACAGCAAGCAATGTGCGGATGGATTTTAGCATAGCTACCGAGGAAAAGGTATCCTGATAGTCAATGCCTTCACGTTGACTATAACCTTTTGCCACCAGTCTAGCCTTGAATGTCTCCACATTCCCATCTGCACCAATCTTTCTCTTGAAGATCCATTTACACCCAATAGGTACTATACCTTCTGATGGATCTACCAAGGTCCAGACTTGGTTTGAGTGCATCGAGTCGATCTCTGACTTCATTGCCTCAAGCCATTTCTCGGAGTCAATATCTGATATCGCCTCGTTGTAGGTTTTGGGATCATCACCATGAGCACCATTACCTATGAGGAACATTTCCTCTACATCCTCTGAAATAATACCTAAGTATCTTTCAGGGGGAGGGGAAACTCTTTCCGATCTACGAGGTGGAGGAGGTAGTGTTCTTATTGGCTCAACCTGATTTGGTTCCACTTGGTCCTTAGCTCGTTCTGCTTGTGAGACTTTCTCATCAAGCTTAATTTGCTTTCCAACGCCACTATCTTGAATAAACTATTTTTCAAGAAATATGGCATGTCGACTCACAATCACACTTGTGGTCTTCTCGGAATGTAGAAATAATATCCTAATGACTTTTAGGATATCCTATGAATCGAGCTCTAAAGACCTAAACTCTAACTTGTCCGCTTGTTGTCTTTTGACATAAGCCGGACAACCCCAAATTCTAGATGACTCAGACTTGGTTTCTTATCGTGCATATCTCATACGTGTGTGGTAGGAATGGTTTTAGAGGGAACCCTATTCAGTAAATAGATTGAAGTTAATAAATGAATGTCCCCAAAGGAAATTTAGGGAGGTCTGTGAAGCTCATCATGGATTGAACCATATCCAATAGAGTCCGGATTTCTCGTTGAAACCCCGTTGAGTTGAGGTGTTCCTGGTGGAGTCCATTGAGAGACTATGCCATTTTCCTTAAGAATAGTCCTCTAGGAATTCCCGTCCGGCTAAGTATCACCTCTCGATCCGATCGAAGAACCTTATTGGGTTTTCCAATTTTGTTTTCTACTTCATGTCCCTGAATTCTTTGAACTTTTCAAAGGCTTCAGACTTGTGTCCTCATAGATACACATACGCATACCTAGACAGATCAATCGATAAGGTAATGCGAAGTAGATAAAATTTGCCTCTAGCCGGACATCGAATGGGCCCGCACACATCAGTAATGTACTAGGGCCAAAGAGGATCTGTGGCCTCTCCCCATGTCCCAACAAAAGGGAAGTTTATGTTCATTTTTGCTTGGAAGACAAAGACTCTCATAAGGTTGGATATATGACTCACAAAGTCAATGGAACTCAATAGCATTATTTTTCTCCAATTTGTTAATCCTATCTTCTGCTATATGAACCTTACTCAGGTGCCATAGATATCTGTCATTTTGGACTATCCCTAGGTCGTTTGGCAAGTTCACGTTTTTGGCTCGTAGTTAAGAAATAGAGTACAATTCAATATGCTAACTGATAAGACCATTTAACACAGGAAACCATTGCGAATTTTATTTCTTTCATAAAGAATGTTACAATGGTCCTTAAAGAAGGTGATCAATAGCCTTCTTGTGCTAAGCAAATGAACAGAAGAAATCAATCCTGCTAGCTCGCAGTGCACTAAAACAGTCTTTTAAAACTAAGTCTAAACCAGATGTAATCCAAGGGTATGTTCCCAAACGGCTTACTGACAGCAACTCTTTGCTTCATTACCGATGCATAGGATCATGTCCTCCCATCCTCAACCTCTGCTATCTCAAGACCCTGCAATAGAAGTTCATCATAGATGCACCTAGAACCAGAGTCAAGCACCCAACTGGATGCAAAAAGAAACCCGTAAGGTTAGACTCCAATAATGAGCATACTCCAGAAAGGAGACCTTCCTTCTTGTTCTTCAGGGTGGCCAGGTAAGTAGGGCAGTTCCTCGGCTCTCATGGCCGTCGCTGTTGCACATGGAAAGCAACTTGTCTATTTGCATCGACCTTTTCTTCGGTTCTGCCTATCTTCTCTCTTCTTTGATCCTTCTACCTTTTGCTTTTTCACACGAACTATCTTTTTCTTTCCATACAGAACTTTCTTTTGGAACAGAAGTCCCTTCCATAGCAAGACTGAGCACTTTAGAACCTTTCATAGAAAGCTCAGCGGTAACAAGTATTCATATCACTCGCCAAGGATTTTGAGTTTATGCATGTGGTAATTTCATGATGAATTGCCCATAATGCATCAGTCAAGGATTTGCAAGAATAATATCTTTTGCAAATCGCAAGTCCACTTCACACGAGCTTCTCAAGCTCTTCCATGTCCTTGATCATTGTCCAGACAGTGTCTTTGGCTGACTGCCCATCCGCATCTTAGCCTTAAAAAGTCGTTTTGTGACTTGATATTTGGCTTGCGCGACTCTGTTCAACACACAAACATTCCTCAGGTGAGCCACATTTGGCGAGCAGTCCCGATAATCTTCAATGTTTGGTGCTGGAGCTCATTCACACACTCCGAGCCAACATGTAGTATCCTGGCCCTTATGTTCTTCGTCAAGTCCCATTTTTCCAGAGACGCTCTCCTTGTTTTCAGTGGTGCGGACGAAGCTGTAAGGTGGGAGGGTTCCTGGTCCAAAACAATGTGTTTTAACTTTCTCCTGAACCCAAAATAATTTTTTTTTTTGGTAAGTTTTTCCTGAGCCCCAATCTTTTTTAAAATAATTGGGGTTCCGCAAAGTCAGTCCCTATTGTGGGGTTTTCCATTAAAGGAATTACCGTGGGGCCCCAGTTTGGTTTGGAATTTGCCAGACCCCATTTTCCCTTGTAGAAGAGTCCCAAAGGATCCTTTAGTTTAAAGAATTACTGTAAATTTTTGACTTGAAAACAATTTTATTTAGGGAATTTTTTTATTTTAACAAATTAGCTCCCAACTTAAATATTCCTCGGAAATCCCTACACTCCTCTGTAGAGATGCCAAAAAATCTTTCCGCGATTTGATGAATTCCCTATGGGTCGGTGGCGGTTTTTTCACCAACTTGACCTTCCCCTATCACTCACCTGAGCCAGTTTATTTGGGGTTGATGGGGTTAAGCCCAATGAGTTTTGAAACAAACTCTTTGTTCCAATGATTTCCCTTCCTTAAATCATGGTGGGGCACCCAAGAACTTTGGTTCGCTCTTGTAAATTCCATGAACTTCCACCGTAATCCTGGAATATTGATCCACGTCCTTTAAGTTAAGTTCCAGACCCCACCATTTCATAGCGACTTGGTTTTCCCCTAATTGGTTCCTCCCGCCCCCCCCTCTTTCACCGTAATCCGAAATAATTGAGCCCAACCAAAATCCTCCCGCCCAGCCATAGCCATTCCATGGGCCTAATAGACATGGGTTGCATCCTTTCCCCCGGTTGGCAGAACCTGAGCCACTGGTAAATCCAGCGCCCGACAGAAACCAATCAACCCCGGGAAGGGCCCCCCCCGCAACGTCTACCAAATGGTGGGGAAAGACCCCGGACTTTTATTTTTTTCTTGAGGGAAGAAATTTGGATTCAGATCCCTCACAATTAAACTTAACTTTTGGGCTTTTAAGTCATAACAATATGACTAACCCTAGTGGGCAAATGGGGTCCCCCAGCCTGTTCGGATTAATTGACATAACCCTTAAGAATTCAGAAAACTGGTCAATAAAGATAAATGGCCCAGGTAAAGTGAGAAACCGGTGGAAAAGGAAATTTGGTGCCCCGTTTAAACTCTCCGCACAAAGAAAAATGCATTCCAGTCGAGGTAGCTTCCCCAATTAAAAAACCCCCAGTCGGTCGTCTGTGCCACTTTTACCTTTAGAACAACCAAATTGGGGTTGTGGAGTCCAGAAAGCCAATTTTGGGTTTAGCCTACCAATCCCAGACTCCTAAAACCTTTTTTTGAGCCCCTAATTAAGGTTCCCCCATTGACCTTGAATCGTGACCCTTCGATCTTTGACCCAGAACTTTAAATCGCCTATTAAGGCTGGTTCAATCTTTTAAAGGCATTGTTTTGATCCCATCAACCAAACTCTTCCTTTGAATCCGGTTTTTGTGATCAACTGCTTAAACCTAATTGGAGCCCTTTTACCCCAAGCCCGAACCCGTAAATTAAATGAAAATATGTCTTTTTAGATCCTGAAAAATTCCTTCATTTTTTGAGCCTAATTAATACACATAAACTTTAATTCTTTAATTAAGTTTTGGGTTTCAAAAACAAAATATGCACCAATTAAATTCCTAAGGGATTTTTTTTCCCCAGGATCTAGGGGTTTTTTTTGCGAAAAGTATTTTTTTTTTGGGTGTTCTTGAGGTTAAGGAACGAACACGCCAGGCACCCTACACGTCCATAAGAAACCCCATCCATGGAAAAGAGAGGCCCTTCAACCCTTTTCCTTCCATTCCTTATGAACCCGGACGGCCAGAGGAAAACGCCTTTAATTCCAGGAACATGTTAATCTACAAAAACAAGTTATAATAGATCTAATAAATCAATAATCTCAATATAACAAATTTTAGAAAATCTAAATCCAAAAGCCCCCATATTTTTGCCAATACCATCTCAATGGTATCATTCATGCATATTTTTTTTTCCAGAATCTAAATTTAAATTAATCACATAAATAATTGCTAAAAATTAGATTTAAATGATCCTAATCAAAATAAACTTGCTAAAATTCTTTAGACAATTAAATTGTAAGAACTGAAGATCCCCTTAACAAATTAAGCCCGCCCTTTAGTCCCGATGGCATCTTGATCCATTATCTTCATAGTGCATAAATTGTTAAAAATTAAAATTAAATTTTTATTTGCCTTGTTTTATCAGATGTTTATTAAAAAACAACTTTATAATAATACCAATAAATAAAGTAAGAAAAAAATAGAAAGAAAATCCTAAAATTATGGATTTAATCAGATTTAAATCAAAGGAGCATCGCCAGAACACTACCTCTTATAGAACCGCTATTCCCTAATTCTAGAACTAAAAAGTCAAATGGCATAATCTTTCAATCGTTCCCTCTTACTAGATTCCCAATTCGATTTAATTTTTAAATCTTTCCCTGATTTCAGAATCGTGAAAATTGCAACATCCTTCATGTGGGAACCATCTGAAAATCACTTTATTTTCTAATTAAATAAATATAAATTAAAATTAAGAAGTCTTAAACAATTTCAGAACCATGGCATCCCCACTGATACCCCCGAGTTTTGAAAATGGGAAAAATCCTGTAGTTCCCCCGGTCCAGGTTCGTCCAGATCTGATTAGAATCAAGAGATATATTTTCAAAAAATTTTCTCTGATTCTTCAATCAGATCTTGATAAGTTTCAGATCTGATTATTATAATTTTAATAAATAAAATAAAATAAGATAAATTAAATCAAATTTAATTACCTGATTTGATAATCCTATTACCCTGTAATGATCCCATGATTGCAGCGGAAAGGTTCCTGGATCTTTAGCCACGCAAGCGCCTGGCCTTACCGTATCCATCTGGGGTTTGGATCTGAGAATCCTCTTCTTCTTCTCACACTCCAAAAATTTAATGATCTGGAATCTGGATCTCAAAAAACTCTTTGAAGATCTGCAGTCGTCTTTTGCAACAGCGCAGCCTTCTTGATTTTGATCAACCTTTCCTTGATCTGAAATCGCACCCAACCTAAATCAAAACCCTTTTTGACGTGGAGAGGAAAAGAAGGAGGAAGAAGTTTTAGGCCATGGGGAGAAGGGAGAGGCAGCCTTGGGGCATGGGAAATCTCTATTGAATTGCATTCCCTTTCACTTGGAATTAGGGTTGGCGCAGGTCTTATTTAAATAGACCCCTCTTATGATCCAACTCCTCTTTCCCTCAAACCAATCACAAACCTTTTGTGAAATCAAGATCTAATCTGATTGGTTGAATAGAGACCCCTGGATTCCTCCTTAGAGGTGCCGTCTATAGATCAAGTCAAAACCTGGATTCCCTTAGTAGAACTCTGATTGGAATCCAAAAGGGAGGGTGGAGTTCTTGGTCCAACAAGGACTCTAGGCGCCTCCTAGCTTGGGCTCCACGCCACCCTTGGCGGTTGCGCCCTTTCCTCCCTTGCCAGGTCTGGCGGTAGGCGGACAAACCCCCACCCAGCTTCTCCAATAAGGTAGCATGAAAGTGTTGGTCAAAAGTTCAAGGGTCAATGGTTCAACCATTGTTTTGACCAGTCCAAAGGTTTAGACTCTTTCGAAACCACGAATCAAACGAAAAAATGGCAGGGTGAACCTCAAAAATGGGCAGGTTAAATGTCCTTTAAAAATAAGACAACCTATTCTGACTTTGGAACCAACCTCCAGTCAGGACCATAACATGAAGGCCTTCTTGATTTGAAAGCCAAAACCTCCCTTTTGGCTCCAGTCAGGACCAATCCTTTTTGTGAATAGTAAAAAAGAAGTTAGGTTTTCAATCGAGTGCTAAGCACGATTTCCTTGAACCTAATTGGAATCTCATTCAGAATAAATTGAACCTAGAATCAGTTCTATTGGATGATCCACCACGAATTCAAAACCCTTGCTGGTTGTTGTGAAAACCCAGTTTAGGTCAAGTTTCTTTGGTATGGCAATGGGATATGTTTCCCATGATACTCTATCATAGACATCAATAATCCGCTCACTCTTTCGTGGATCAAGAACCTCTTATCTAATTAGAACTAGCCCTTAGAATGATCCGACATCTAAAATCATTCAATTCTCCCAAAATCCACTCATGACACCTAGCAGTAATATGGTGGTGGGCCAACCCAATAAGAGAATGAATGCGAACCTTCTTGGTGCAAGCTTACCTGTTGTGAAGATTATAGTTCTTCTATTTCTTTGAAGCCCGATCAGATTAGGTTAAGGATGAACTCGTCCAAACCCTAAAGTCTCTGTGATATGAATGTTAATCATCTAGATTTCAGAGTTCCCATGTGTAAAAATCCTAAATAGAAAACTCTTTCCTATTATTTCCACTCTACCATGGCATGGATTTTCTGCGACTCTTAATTCCTCGAATGAATCATCATAAGGCTTAACTCCTCTACCCGAGGTAGATAGATTCCCAATCCCTTGATGCAATCCAGTTCCTACATATGAACATGCTTAGCCCATACCATACACCTCAGGGTTTCCATATGGCTAGGAGACACCGAGAAATTGGTGTAGTCAAACTATAAAACACCCTCCAAGGCGAACTTCCCGAATGGCAATCTCAGGTTCCAAAGAACCAGACCCACTACTTGCCAAAAGTCATCGAGTAGTCATTGACGAGAAGTATAGAACTTCCTCTAATGACTACCGAGGGTGGTCCACGCTCCCAGTGCCCTCCGTTTTTTTCTTCCTTACCTTTTCTACCGGTCGTCCCTGTAACTTCTCCGGTGTCTCCCACCACTGAGACCTCCAAGACCTCATTCTACTAAAGAAGAAAGCAATCATACACCAACCTTCCGATCAAATTCCCCTCCTCGTGATGATTCCCTAATGTCGGGAGATGTTTTATTGAGTTAATAATTGAATATTCAATCGTCTTTTTAAATTTTTTCCAACTCTTGAAAATTATGAAATTTTATCATGTTACCATTTAACATCAAAGTATGTAAAATCCACAAGACCAACTAAATCAACAGTGTGTAGAAATAACACCATTTTTTCACACATTTATTATAGTCAAATTATAACTTTTGCCCCCTAGAAGTGTTTATTAATAAGTGGGGTCAAAAGCCAATTTCCCCCTGGCTTCTAGGGGCCAACATATTATCTACAGGAATCCTAATGAATCCGAAAAGCAGTTTTAATGAAGTTTTGATTATAATAACACAATGGCCTTAAATTTTTCTTTAAACTCTTAAAAGAATTAAAATATGCTATCGGTGCCCGTTAACTCAAGATTAATATTAATAAACACTTTTAATCCACAATGTGATAGAAATAATTTTAAATCCCATTTATAATTTTAAGCCAAAATTTTATGAAAAAAAAATACCTCATAAAAAATTATTTTATAAGTGTCGGCCCAATCCTTAAGCCTTCTGGGGCAAACAACATCTAACAAGGAAAAGGGTGGGGGTGCCCGTTCCACAAGGTGGGCCCCTTGGTGGAAGGGAAGCCTTGAAATGGGGAGTGGGGCCCCAGTAAAAATAAACTAGGCCCATGAGGGGGGTTGGTAATTAGAGGGGGGAAGGGAAGTCCAATCAACGAATAGGTTTCCAAGTTTTTTATGGGGAGACTATTCCCATGGGTGGTCCCATAGGGGAGGGGGAAGGGATCCCCATCGTGGGGGGGTTGGTTTGCCCCCGAGGAGGGAAAGGCGGATCAGTCCAATGGGGTGGGCCTTTTGGCGATGGGAAGCATCCGTGGCGTGATCTTTCTGGAGGAAATGATTTTGGAGTTGGAGTTGGGGGTTTTTCGGGTTTGGGTTTTAAAATAAAAATGTTTTTTTTTTTTTTTCTTTTTCTTTTCGCCCTTAACAAAAAAAGCAACTAAATAAAATTTTGAATCACCTAAAATTAAAATAAAGAACAACCAAATTAAATTTTCAAAAATTCCCAAATTTTGCCAGACCAATTTTTTTTGGTTGCAAAATATTTTAAAAAAAATTAACGAACAAAAATCACCTTTGTGCAATTAATAGAGATTTTTTTTTCTTTCCCTTAAAAGAAATTAGAATTTGGTTGCTAGAATATTGGATCCCTTATAAATTTTTTTTAATGTAAATTTTGGGGCAGGCAATTTTTTTTGGTTGTAAAAAAAAAACATAAAATTTGATGGACTTGGCAAAAATCAATCACAAAAAATAAAAGAATTTTTTTTTCTTTTCCAAAAAAAGAAAATAATAATTTGGTTTGTTAAATTAGTCCCCCCCCCTTTCTAAAAAATAATATTTTTAAAATTCAAAATTTTGCCAACAAATTCTTTAAATTTAACAAAATCTTTTTAAAATTTTCCCTTAAAATTTTGCCACCAAAAAAATTGATCCACAAATTAATAAAGCAAGATTTTTTTCCTTTATCTATAAAAAAAAAAATTTTTTAGATATTGGGGTTTTGCCCCAAATTTTAGTCCCCTCAAAAAAAATAATTTTTTTTTGAAAAAATTAAATTTCCACAACCCAATTTTTTTTTTGGTTTGTGTTAAAATTAAAAAAAAAAATTTTGCAACCAAAAAATTGATTGGTAAATAAATAGAGAAATTTTTTTTTAAACCAAAATGTTAAATTTTTTGTAAAACAATTTTTTGAAAAAAAATCAGAAAAATTTTAAACGAACCAAAAAAATCAATTCCATAAAAATATTTTTTTAATTATTTTTTTTCACTTTTAACATTAATTTTTTTTTAATAACCAAAAAAATTTGGACATTAACAAAATATTTTAATTTTTTTTTTAGATTTAAAATATTTTTAAAATTTTCTACGCTATTTTTTTTCCGATATAAAATTTTTTTACAACCAAAAAATCAGTCCCCACTCAAAATAAATTTTTAATTATTTTTTTTAATTCTTAAAAATTAATTTTTTAAAATTTTTTTTTTTGAAAATTAAAATTTTTTAGCTCACAAAATTTAATTTTATATTAATTTTTGGAATCAATAAAGTTTTGGCCCAACCAAAAATAATAAGTTCCAAATGTATTGTGCCCAAATAGAATACAATAATTTTTTTTTGTTTTTATTGTTTTCTTCAAATTGATTATGATAATTTTTTAAAAATTTAAAAAGTCCCCCATCCTTCCACTATTTATTAATTCTTAAATAAATTAAATTGAATTAAAATATATCAATCCAATAAAAGAAATCCAAATCTTCGATCTGGTAGCTCTTTAGCTTATGTCGCAATCCAATAAATTTTAATTTCGATGATCAATGATGACGTACATGGAAATGATTCCTGATAGAATAAGACGACATTGATGGAAACCCTCAAAACTTAAATAAATGATTGAAATCTCTTTCTCGATGAATTATTTTGGTAGGCCACCTTAGTCAAAATTTTTTAAGTACTTTCAATTTGAAAATGATTATCCAAAATGGATTAAATTTATCATGGGAAAATGAATTTTGATAGTTTAAAGTAAAAAACAATATGAATCAAAAAGGTCAATGACAATCCGATTATAAAGAAAAAAAATAAATTTTTTTTTCTAGCATAAATGATCTTTTTTGTAAACTACTTGATCAGTGTTTTAAATGAAA
>QRFJ01002145.1:207670-260172 GCA_006176705.1 Cocos nucifera | reverse complement strand
CTGCTGAGATACACTCCTCGACTACTGCACCATTGAGCCTCTCTCAGCCCCTTGCCTCTATGGTAGTCCTCCTGCAGCACTCCAGCGCTCCCTGACTTATCTTTCCACCATTCTACTACCATCCAATCCTAACTTGCTGGACCTTCATGGATCATACATCTCCATCACTCCCAAAGCTTCACAAATCCATGCTCTATTCAAACTACCGAATATATCTCCGACTACTTTTTCACCTTCGTAACACCGAAGGATGTATAGTCGCTTCATCAGCCTTCCTTCGATCATTATCCCTTGGAAAACCTCTCTTCAATAGTCCTACACTATCCATCTTTCTAGAGAACCCTGATGCTCTCTACTGAGATATCTCCCTCGGCTACTGCATCATCAAGCCTCTCTTAGTCCTGCATCTTCAGAGAAACGAAGCGCTATTGTAGCACTCCAACACTTCCTGCCTGTCACATAACTATCATACACCCCGACCTTTCCACCAAGATCGATCAACAAATCATGCACCAAATCCTTCCACCCCAGAAAAATCTTTTCTCATTAAACCTCTTAACCTCCACCTTCAATTCACTGCTCTCGGTTGGCCAAACTAGAGCAACAATAAGATAGATTTGAGACATACCGTGGAATCCTTGTGTAGATTTCTGATTTCACCTTATATGACTTCTCCTTCCCTTCGATGCACCATCAGGCTCTGAAACCTAGCTCTTTCCATGCACCATCGGGCTTTGAAGCCTGGCTTCTTTCATGCACCATCAGGCTCTAAAACTTGGCTCTTTTTATGCACCATCAGGCTCTAAAACCTGGCTCCTTCCATGCACCATCAAGCTCTGAAACTTGGCTCTGATACCATATTATCGTCCATAATATTTCAAGCATCACCTAGCTTTGATACCAAATTATAAACCCATGATATCACTAGAACGCTGATAGGAATGCGATGTTGTCATTAAGATACCGTGTTTATCAATTTAATCCGACTTCTTAAAATAATTAAAAATACGTAGATAGTAGTAAGTCGGGTCGAATTCATAGGAAAGGTAGTATTTTTAGATTTAAAATTTTTGATTTTTTAAAAAAAAAAATTTTTGAAATCAAAAGTGAAGTCAGAAAATAAAAATTGAAAATTAAAAAGTGTAGGAATTTAAACTTGGTACTAAGATCTACTAGTTAGATCTTAGCATCTACTTGCAATAAAATAAAAAGCAATAATTTAAAGTATAAAAATTAAATTATAATAAAAATAAAAAGTTTGAAATTAAAGAGCATAAATATTGTATTAAAAATTTTATAATTTAAATAAATAAAATAAAAATAAAACAAAATAGAGTGATCTCTGATCTTGGATCGGCATCGGTGGAAAGATGGTGTAGAAGCCTAGCTCTTCTTCTCGATATCTATTGCTTTAAAGCAGCCATTAACCCATAGCCTGGCTTCACCCTATATCAAAGCTTCATCTTGATCTGAGATATTGATTTTTAGAGGCCTGGGATCCTTTTTATAGAGCTAGGGAGGCTAGATATTTTTTTTTGGAGGCAATGTGGGACTAAGGGTTGTTTTAATCATGAAAATAGGAAGAAATCTGAGTAAAATTTGAATTAATATAGCTCCTCTTAAGTTTCTTTAATTCTAGCCATTAGATGGTGATCCGATGCTTCCAAAAATATCAAAAATGGATGTGTAATGGCCCAGATCAAGTCAGATTAATTTCTGACCATTGGATTGCGCTTAATGGAGGAATTTAGGCCGTTGATCATGCGCCTGAAAGTTTGATCATCGTCGAGAGCCTTCTGGACCATCGGATGGAAGCTGGAATCAAGCGTTGCCGTTCGATGGTGATCCGAGTGAAATCAGCAATCAAAAAAAATGTTGACTGTTCGATCTTGACCCCAAACAACCACCACCACACGATTGTGCGTTTACTGTTCCCATGGACCGCATGGATCGGCCACATCGTGCATCGTAATCAATCAACACCTTTTATTGATAGATGAAAAGATCAAAATGCCCTATGAGTCATGATGAATTTTCTATAAATCCTTTAGGGGTCTAGGTCCACCACGTGGCAAGCTCTGATTCATCGGTGTCTGCTGAGCTGGCGGTCCATACTGTACTGTAGGCCGACTGATGGCTTCTGAGCTTGAGTCGGCTAGCATGGATGGCTTGGCGTGCTGGCTTGGTCGGCTTGGCTCAGCGTATTTGGATGCGCCAACTACTGCGGCATGGCGGCTTGAGCCGTTTGAGCCAAATATTATTTTTCATTTAAATTTTTTTATTTTATTTCTTTAGAAATTCATATCTTTTCCATTTTAGCTCTATTTTGCTTCAAACTTATTTCATTATGATCAAAAAAATGAGCTCTTTCCATTGATTATAAAATTCTATTTTCTAATTTTTATTATTTTTTAATTAATTTTTTAATTAATAAAAATATGAATTTTTTAAAAATTATATGTAAATTGATTGATAATTCTTAAAAATTAATATAAATTAATTAATAAATTAATATTTTTATTGATAAATTTATGGTACTTATCATACCCCCAACTTAAGCTTTGCTCGTCCTCGAGTAAACAAAGAATTTAGTTTTAAATACCTTTTAACTTTAGAGTTTTAAATTTTACCTAAGCAGTTTTCAAAATGGCCATTAATATTCAGTAGAGCTTAAATGAGATATATCATTAGGATATTAATACTTATCAATAAAAAAATTAAGTAAAGAACATTAAATTTTTTAAATTTTTTTCTAAATTATCCCACCTTTATCTTTGATTTATCTAAACTTTCATATAGACAAGTGTATTGCTACTTCCATCCTTCATTTATTAATTTTTATTTTTATATTATCCACTTTTTGA
Organism: Cocos nucifera; assembly: GCA_006176705.1. Classification (NCBI taxonomy): domain Eukaryota; kingdom Viridiplantae; phylum Streptophyta; class Magnoliopsida; order Arecales; family Arecaceae; genus Cocos; species Cocos nucifera. The sequence continues at coordinate 257,308 of QRFJ01002145.1, read as the reverse complement.
TGTGAATATCATTGCTTACTTAGGCAACGAAACCCAATTACTTGGTGGGAAACCAATGTTTTTTTTATTTTTTTTTATTTTTAACATTGTACCACTATTGAGTGTCTTAACTCCTTAAGCTTTCTATTTGATCCATGTAGCGAGTCTTGGGCCAATGACTTCCAAACCAGTTGGCTTTAGGGCACTAGGTATAGAATACCCCTCGGGCTTACTAGCTCGAATCAAATAGGCTATGAGTTAAGACTAGCTTTACAACGAACTTCTTTGCCCTTCCCACCTTTTGACGTGAAACTCAATGCTTGCTTAGGCAAAGAGGCCCAGTTACTCAGTGAGAAGTACTTGAAAACTATTTTATTAAAATAAATTTGGTTATATGAAGAAACGTATAGTTACCCTACACAAGCCTATAAAATGTAGACTTTTCTTTGATGCTAGTAGAAATAATTAGAAATGCTCTAAGAAATTTTTTTTTATGTTCTAGACTTAACTCTTTATTGAATTTTTTTAATACTTGATTCCTTAATATCTCATGGATTCTTTGATCTGTGCATCAATTTTTTTCTAAAAATGCTTAGTTTAATTTGATTCTTAAGCATAATTAGGTGTCTAAATACTAAATACTAGCTTTTTTGAGGACTTAATATTTTAAAATTTTTATTTTTCTCTCCCCTAACTTAATCGACATTGTCCTCAATGGAGAGAAAAAAAGGGGGTGTAATAAAGAACATGGAAGAATACACCTAACTCAGTATATTTTTGATCTAGCACATGCCTTTAAAAATTTAAGCTCTTCCTTCAACTTATTCAAATTATCCTAAAAAAAATAAACTAAAAAAATAAATTAGATAAAAAATAAATATTGGGTTGTCTTCCAACAAGCACTAAGTTTACCATCTTCAGTCAGACACAATGCAGCCACTATCCTGTGTCAAATATTGGATTAATAAATTCCAATGGTTTTGAATTGCCAATCTCAGAAAGTTGATTTATAATCCCATTATTGATATATTCACTATTAATTTTAGGGATATAATTTATGATCCCATTCTCAGACCCGTGTTTATTAAGAATTTTTCCTATTTGTTTTTCTATAATACTCATGAATGGAGTTTTTGTATTAGGAGTCAAGTTTGATTCAATGGGTGCTAGAATGGTGACTAAAGGCGGTTTTAATTCTGAAGATAAATTAATGTGATCTTGCTTAAATAACTCCATTGACTCTTTATTACATGCCTCTTGATTTTTGTAAAAAGAACCTGCTTCTAGGGTTGAAGGGAATAGGCTTTTAGGTTTATAAGTCTCGGATAAATCATATATTCTTTTTCTCCCTATTTCTATCTCATTTAAATTGGAATCAGCATCGGTACTAGTTTCTGGCTTGGGTTCTTTTATGTGGTTAGTCTCAGTACTAACCTGTTTCTCTAAATTTTAATTTTGGCTAGCATCAGTACTAGCTTCTCTCACCTGATCTTGGTATGGATCCATAAGAATCCTATAGCTTTTAAGTTTAGGAATTACTTTGGTATTCTTAGATTGGAGATTTTTAAGTGAGACATTAAATTGATAACTTAGTCCAAGTGGTTGGTGGATATTAGATGGGTTGTTTGAAATTGGTTGGTTCGGTAGTTGATCTAGTTCTCTCCTCATGTTAGACTCAACTAATTATCCTATTTGAACTTCTAGCTGGGCAATAGATTGCTGTTGAGTTAGAATTAATTGTTGAAGTTAGTTAAATCTATCATCAACTAGATTGGTCTATTGAGGAGGTAGGTATCAGGGCTGATTATGATATGGTGGCTGGAAAGGCTTACTAGGCTGATCTCTATTATAGGCATTATTTTGGTATTAGGATCTATTTTGATAATTTTGCATAGGTGAAATTTGGGTCTGAGCCTGAGTCTGTTGAGATGTCCAAGAAAAATTATGGTGGTTGCTGTAATCTGGATTATATGAATTTGAAAATGGATCATTAACTAGCTTGGAGTAGCCTTTAGCAGCTTGGACTTGTTCTTGGATAAAAGATGAAAACTGTGCAGTCATTGGACATTCACTCACATGATGGGTCGGGCTAGCATAGATTGAACAAATCTCCTGATGATTAGAAGATGATGTGAATTATATAGGAGATTGTTGTCCTAGGGTTAGGACTTGATCTAATTTCTGAGCAAGAAAGTCCACTTTATTTATCAAATTTGAATTTGCCTTAGGACTAGATTCTAGATGTTTAAATTCATGAATCCCTGCCCAAGTTTTGTAGAAAGATAACGAAGCATGGTTAATTGAGTTTTCACTCAGGATTTCAAATAAGGAATAAGCTTCGTCCTCACTCTTGTTCGTGAATGCACCTTCACAGGATGCATCTACCATCTGTCTGTATTGATCTCCTAAACTCTCATAGAAAGCTTGAACTATTTGCCACTTAGATAGACCATGGTGTGGACATTTTCTAAGAAGTTCCTTAAGTCTCTCCCATGACTCATGAATCTGTTCCCCTAGAAGCTGAGCAAATCTAGTGATAGTTCTTCTCATAATGTTGGTTCGGCCTATGGGGTAAATTTTTTTAAAAAATTCACTTTGCAAATTAGCCTAAGTTTTAATTGGTCTCCCTATTGTCCCAAGCCAATACTTGGCTTTATCTTTTAATGATAAGGGAAATAAAATTAGTTTGAGGGCATCATTAGTTAAATTTTGAATTCTCACGATAGAGCAGATTTCTAAAAATTCATCCAGATGTTTATAAGGATCTTCATTGATGTTCCCATAGAAAGATGGAAGTATCTAGATTGTAGTCGGCTTGATCTCATAGTGGGTAGCATGAATTTTAGGTAACTGAATACAAGTCGATGGGTTATAGGTGGAAGGAATAAAGTATTCCATCATCCGCTTAGGTGGTTTTCTAAAATTTTTAGTCATTTGGTTATCGGGTTTAATATAATTTAGCCTTTTAATTTTATGGTTGGGTTCAACTAGATCAGATAAAGTGATTTTCTATCATGCATGCACTAGTGCAACCCTATCGTGTTGTTCAAAAAAAATTTTAGAATTTTTTATATTTTTTATTATTTTATTATATTAAAAATTAATTATTTTATTTATTAATTTAATTTAATTTAATTATTATTTTTAATATTTTTTTAGTTAGTTAAATTTAATTTTTATTTTATTTTATTTTATTTTTATAGGAGAAAGAAGAAGAAAGAAAGAGTAGTTCTAAAGAAGAGGTCCTAAAGAGTCCTAGAACTAAGAAGAGAGAAAAAAATTAGGTTTAATTAGGTTTGATGTTGGTTAGCAATCAAGTTGATCAATCAATTCTGACATGGTTATCCTAGATCTAGACAGCTCCTAACTGCCAAGGTCACCTTCAAGTCCTCCAAGTATAAGATCAGCCAATCAACTAGCCAGGTAAGTGTAAGATCGGTGGGAGTCCCCTCGTTGCTTGCCTTAGACACCAATTATGCTTGGCCAGGTAAGCTAATAGAACCAATTAAAAATCACCTTTCTTCGGGCCCAATCATTCCTGAACCACTTTTCTAGACACCAGTCAAATTGACTAATCCTAACCTGATTCAACTCTTAGGGTTCCTTATCCTATTGAGCTCGAGTTCCTAGGGTTGATGTCTAATTGATTTTAAAATTAAAGACTTAGGTCAATGCAGGATGCTGGTTGATTATTTATGGGCTAAGGAAGGATGATCAAATCCCCACCTTATCTTGTTTAATTAGGTTGTGCCCTTAATATGGTTTAATATGAATATGCACAAAAAATTTTCAATCAAAGGGTTCTATGCAATTTAAACTAGATGCATGCAACTAATTGAATTCTGAAAGGCTTACCTTGCCTCTAGCAATCACCAAAAAAATAAAAATAAAAATAAAACTAATATAATGCATGCTCTAAATAGTTAGGATTTCTAATCTTATCATGAGATTTTTAATCAGATTTAAGTGGATATATTTTTTTTTAAATTTAATTTTAAAATAAAATAAATAAATAAATAAAAAGAACTAGGGTTAGTATTGATCTCATCAAGCAAAACTCCTGATTCTTTTTGCTCTTTAATCTCTTTTTCTGCAAAATAATAAAAAAATTAGCAAGCAATATTTATAAAAAAATAAAAATTTTATTTAAATTTTATTTATAGAAAAATTAAAGATATCAAAAATTTAATGTCCGTGCCTTCCCCGGCAACGGTGCCAAAAACTTGATGCGTTTGTCAGAATTATTTTTAATAAATCAAAGAAATTAAAATCAAAAATCAAAAATAATCCTCGGTAACTTTGCCAAAAACTTGATAGGAATGTGATGTTGTCGTTAAGACACCGTGTTTATTAGTTTAATGTGACTTCTTAAAATAATTAAAAATGCGTAGATAGTAGTGAGTTGGGTCGAATCCATAGGGAAGGTAGTATTCTTAGATTTAAAATTTTTAGTTTTTTAAAAAGAAAAAAAAAATTTGAAATCAAAAGTGAAGTTGGAAAATAAAAATCAAAAATTAAAAAGTGTAGGAATTTAAACTTGGTACTAAGATCTACTAGTTAGATCTTAGCATCTACTTGCAATAAAATAAAAAGCAATAATTCAAAGTACAAAAATTAAATTATAATAAAAATAAAAAGCATGAAATTAAAGAGCATAAATATTACATTAAAAAGTTTATAATTTAAATAAATAAAATAAAAATAAAACAAAATAGAGTGATCTCTGATCTTGGATTGGCATCGATGGAAAGATGGTGTAGAAGCCTAGCTCTTCTTCTCAGCATCCGTTGCTTTGATGCAGCCATTAACCCATAGCCTGGCTTCACCCTATATCAAAGCTTCACCTTGATCTGAGATGTTGATTTCTAGAGGCTTGGGGTCCTTTTTATAGAGCTAGGGAGGCTAGATATTTTTTTAGAAGGCAATGTGGGACTAAGGGTTGTTTTAATCATGAAAATAGGAAGAAATTCGAGTGAAATTCATATTAAAATAGCTCCTCTTGAGTTTTTTTAATTTTGGCCGTTGGATGGTGATCCGATGCTTCCAAAAATACCAAAAATGGGTGTATAATGGCCCAGATCAAGTCGGATTAATTTCTGGCCGTTGGATTGCGCTTAATGGAGGAATTTAGGCCATTGATCATGCGCCTGAAAGTTTGATCATCGTCGGGAGCCTTCTGGACCATCGAATGGAAACTAGAATCAAGCGCTGCCATTCGATGGCGATCCGGGTGAAATCAACAATCAAAAAAATGTTGACCATTCGATCTTGACCGCAAACAACCACCACTGCATGATCGGGCATTTACTATTCCCATGGACCGCATGGACCGACCACATCGTGCACCGCAACCAATCAGCACCTTTTATTGATAGATAAAAAGACCAAAATGCCCTATAAGCTGTGATGAATTTCCTGTAAACCCTTTAGGGGTCTAGGTCCACCACGCGGCAAGCTCTGATTCGTCGGTGTCTGCTGAGCTGGCGGTCGATACTGTGCTGTAGACCGGCTGATGGCTTCTGAGCTTGAGTCGGCTAGCATGGATGGCTTGGCGCACCGGCTTGGTCGGCTTAGCTCGACGCGTTTGGACGCACCAGTTGCTACAGCATGGCGGCTTGAGCCGTTTGAGCCGTATGTTATTTTTCATTTAAATTTTTTTATTTTATTTCTTTAGAAATTCATATCTTTTCCATTTTAGCTTCATTTTGCTTCAAACTTATTTCATTATAATCAAAAAAATGAGCTCTTTCTATTGATTATAAAATTTCATTTTCTAATTTTTTTATTTTTTAATTAATTTTTTAATTAATAAAAATATGAATTTCTTAAAAATTATATATAAATTGATTAATAATTCTTAAAAATTAATATAAATTAATTAATAAATTAATATTTTTATTGGTGAATTTATGGTACTTATCAAATGCCAATCATCTTTGACATCACAAGTATCGATATCATATTGCGAAAGCTCCTAATGTTTAGCATGGATCTGAAGGAATCTATGACATTCTCTATGGATAGCAAACCACCGATCCTCTACCTGAATCTATGATGGGGCGCCTCCCTCCTTGGGCTTGAGGGATACGCCCTCCTTCTCTAGGGCTTCTTCAAGAATCTTAGGACGGCGATTCTAAATAGAAGAGAAGAAGAGAGTTGAGGGAGAAAAGGTCTATATTGATTTCAACCTTGAAAACCCTACTACAATCAATGTATTTATACATAGCCATTAGATCCGACCAAAAACACTCCTAGCTAACCCAATACATAAAAGCACTCATCGAGCCCATGTACATCCATGTCTCCCATACTCTCATCCTCTGGATCTAGACCTAACCCATATATGAATTAGCCACCTTAAGACCTCTCAAACCAGGCCTTAAGACGCCTAGGATCATCCCAAACCCTAGCATAAAATAGACCCTCGCGTAACTCTGCCTGTGCACTAAGCCAGCTTAGTGCTGATACTGAGCTGGCTAAGTTTCATTAGGTCAGCTCAGTCTGAAACTGAGCTAGCTCAGTCCTATGCCATGCCAGTAGTCCCGAATGCACAGCTCTTTTTATTTTCATGCATTGAGACTTAGCCAACCTAATTTTGGACTAAGCTGGCTAACCTGCAGAAAATCTCCTTTCTATAGTCTTGATTCTCCAACTTTGGTTCCTTGCTTCACCTTGTGTTCCAGGTCTCCGAAGCATCAACCAAGCCCCTAGAATCTTCGGAGCCAACACCCTGACTCCTTCCATGGCCTCTCAAGGCTTGGGAGCACCATAAATCCTCACACAGTCCTGTTAGATCCTTTACCTCAAAAATGAAAGACCCTGGTGCTCCATTAATTTCATGTGTTTTAGGAGGCATAATATTTAACCTAGCATTATTAGACTTGGAGCTATTGTGAACCTAATTCCAATCTCGATTTATGAAAAATTTGGGACAGGAGAACTTAAACCAACATCGATTATTTTATAACTAGCCAATAGATCTATAAAAACACCACATGGTTTAATTGAGGATATTTTGGTTTGAGTAGATAAATATTATTTTCTAGTAGACTTTCTCATACTTGATATGGAACCATCTCGAGAGCTGAACCAAAATCCCATAATTCTAGGTCATCCATTCCTAGCTACTGCCAATACCAATATCAATTATAAGATAGGAGCCTTGGATGTTTCTTTTGAGGATCAAAAGATAAGAATAAATATTTTTAATGCCTCTAAGCACACTCAAGAGAAGGATGACTACTTTATAATTGATCAAATAAATGAGATAGTTCAATCTGATTCATCCTTAGATTTACTCAAGAATGATCTTTTGAATAAACTTGTTAAAAAAATCCCAAACCAGGAGGTGAATGCCCTGCTTGATTCACCTCACCCATCACATGCATTACCTTGGTCAATAAAAATTGAGCCCTTACCTAAGAAAAAAATTGAACCATTACATCCTTCAATTTAGGCCCCACCATAACTTGGACTAAAATCTTTACCTGAAATACTTAAGTATATATTTCTTGGATCAGAGAAAACCCTGTCAATGATCATTGCTTCTGACCTAACTCTTGAATAGGAAGACCAAGTAGTAGATTTTTTGAAAATATATAAGGAGGCCATAGGTTGGACCATCGCCGATTTAAAAGGCATTAGTCCATCAATATATATGCACCACATCTATGCTGAAGATAATGCTAAACCAACTCAAGAAATGCAAAGATGGCTCAACCCTAATATGCAAGAAGTGGTTAAGAAAGAGGTAATTAAATGGTTAGATGCGGGTATTATTTATCCTATTTCTGACAACCACTGAATGAGTCCTACACAAGTTGTTCCAAAGAAGTCTAGACTTAGGATTGTCCACACCAACCATGGGAATTTAGTACCAACATGATTTTTCACTGGATGGCATGTCTATATAGACTATAGAAACTCAATACAGCCATCCGAACAGACAATTTTTTGTTACCCTTTATTGGCCAAATCTTGAAAAGACTAGCTAGCCAACAATACTTTTATTTTCTAGATGGATACTTTGGATATAATCGATAGCAATCTACCTAGGAGATCAGGAAAAGACCATCTTCACATGTTCCTATGGAACTTTTGCTTTTCGTAGAATGCATTTAGGATTGTAATATACCTGCAACCTTTCAAAGATGCATGATGTCAATATTTTCGAACATGATAGAAGATTTTTTAGAAATATTCATGGATGATTTTTCAATCTTTAGAGAATCTTCCAAGAGTTGCCTCAATAATTTGAAAAAAATATTACAACGATGTATTGAGGCTAATTTAGTTTTATGTTAGAAAAAAGCCACTTCATGGTTCAAGAAGGGATTGTGTTAGGACATATATTGTCTAAGAGAGGGTTAGAGGTTGATAAAGCAAAAGTTGACTTAATTTCTAAATTACGTCCATCCTCTTCTATCAAACAAATTCGATCTTTTCTTGGCCATGTAGGATTCTTTCATCGCTTTATCAATGACTTTTCTAAGATATCTCGTCCATTATGTAATTTATTGGCTAAAGATGTTCCTTTTAACTTTGATGAAGAGTGTCTTAAAGACTATGAATTCTTGAGAGAAACTGTGACTAAAGCCCCAATCATTCAACCTCCAAACTGGTCATTATCTTTTGAAATCATGTGTGATGCTTCAGACTTTGCCATAGAAGCTGTCCTAGGCTAAAGGATAAACAAATATCTCGTAGTGATCTATTATGCTAGTAGAACTCTGAATGAAGCATAAATGAATTATACTAAAATTGAAAAAGAGTTACTAGTTATAGTGTTTGTCCTAGAAAAATTTAGATCATATCTGTTAGGATAAAAAATCATGGTATATTCAGATCATTCAGCTTTAAGATACCTGCTCTCAAAGAAAGATACTAAACCATGACTAATTAGATGAATTTTATTGCTACAAGAATTTGACATAGAAATTTAAGATAAGAGGGGATTTGAGAATGTTGTAGCTGACCATCTATCTAGGATTCTAGTTAAAGATACTAAATCTGCATCAATCAGAGAATCTTTTCTAGATGAGCAATTATTGATAGTTTCACATGCAAAGGCTCCTTGGTTTGCAAATATTGTAAATTACCTAGTAGTAGGACAAATTCCAAATGGCTGGTCTAAGAATGAAAAAGATTGATTTTTTGCTCAAATTAAATATAATTTTTAGAAAGATCCTAAACTTTTTAGAATTTATACCGACCAAATCATTCGTAGATGTGTTCCTGAGTCTGAATAGCTGAGTATCTTACAATTCTATTATACCTTTGCTTGTGGAGGATATTTTTTTGAAAGAAAAACTATGGCCAAAGTATTGCAAAGTGGATTTTACTAGCCTACAATATTTAGGGATGTCCATATTTTTAGTCAGGAATGTCTTAAGTGTCAAGCCTTAGGAAATATTTCAAAGAAAGACATGATGCCTTTGAACCCAATCTTGGTAGTTGAAATTTTTTATGCTTGAAAAATTTATTTCATGGGACCATTTTTACCATCTAAAGATTTTGAATATATTTTGGTGGCCATTGATTATGTTTCTAAATGGATTGAAGCAATGGCAATATGAACCAATGATCATCAAGTTGTCTTAAAATTTGTTCAAAAGAATATCTTTTTTAGGTTCAAATTTTCACGTGCTACTATTAGCGATAGAGGTACCCACTTCACAAACTACCAGTTCCAAATGTTGTTATGAAAATATGGGGTGACACATAAGATAGCTACACCATACCATCCACAAACAAGTGGCCAAGTAGAAGTATCCAATAGGGAGATTAAGAATATCTTATAAAAAACTATTAGGCTAAATTGAAAAGATTGGTTAGATCAATTAGATGATGCATTATGGGCCTATAGGACTGGTTATAAAACTTCTATTGGAATGTCTTCCTATAGATTGATCTATGGAAAAGCATTTCACCTTCCGGTAGAACTTAAACATAAAGTATATTGGGCAATAAAGTAATTAAATTTTAATCTAAATCAAGCTGGTTCTAATCAGATGTTATAATTGAGTGAATTAGATGAATTAAGATGAGAAGCTTATGAAAACTCAAAAATCTATAAAGAGAAAATGAAAGCTTTTCATGATAAATACATTTCAAGAAAAATCTTTGAACCAAATCAATAAGTCTAGTTATTTAACTCAGGGCTCCAATTATTTTCTGAAAAGTTAAAATCTAGATGGGATAGACCTTACATATGTGAGGATTTGTGGTGCTCCCAAGCCTTGAGAGGCCACGGAAGGAGTCAGAGGGTTGGCTCCATGGATATCAGGGTCTTGGTTGGTGCTTCAAAGATCTGAAATTCAAGAAAAAGCAAGAAACCAAAGCTAGAGAATCAAGACTGCAGAAAGAAGATTTTTTGTAGGTTAGCTAGCTCAGTCCAAAATTGGGTCAGCTAAGTCTCACTGCATAGGCAAAATAGAGAGCTGCACGTTCGAGACTACTGGCATGGCACAAAATTGGCCTGGCTCAATTGCAAACTGAGCCAACCTAGTGGAACATAGCTAGCTCAGTGCTGAAACTGAGCCAGCTCAGTGCGTGGGTAGAGTTACGTGAGGGTCTATTTTGGGCTAGTGTCTGGGTTGATCCTAGGGGTCTTAAGGCCTAGTTTGAGAGGTCTTAAGGAGGCTAATTCATGTATGGGTCGGATCTAGATTTAGAGAATGAGAACATGGGAGACACAGATGTACATGGGCTCGGTGAGTGCTTTCGTGTATTGGATTAGCCAAAAAATTTTTTGGTCGAGCTTAATGGCTATGTATAAATACATAGGTTGTATTAGGGTTTCATTATGTTGTGGAATACAGACCTTTTCTCCCTCAATTCTCTCTTCTTCTCTTCACTCTAGTGTAGTTGCCATAGGTTCTTGAAGAAGCCCTAGAGAAAGGGGGCGCCTCCCTCAAGCCCAAGGAGGGAGGTGCCTCAGCATAGATCTAGGTGTTGGATCTATGTTTTGCTGCTCATAGAGAATGTCACAGATTTCTTCAGGTCCGTGCTAAAGATCAGGGGCTTCTGCAACATGGTATTGGTGTTTGTGATGTCAAAGATGATTGGTGTTCAAGCGATATCATGGGTCTATAATTTGTTATCAGAGCTAGGTGATGCCTGGGATGTTGTGGATGTTAATATGGTATCAAAGCTAGGTTTTAGACCTTGATGGTGCATGGAAGGAAAGGAAAAGTCATACAAGGTGAAATCAAAAATCTGCACAAGGATTCTATAGTATGTCTCAAATCTACCTTGTTGTTGCTGTGGTTTGGTCAACCGGGAGCAGCGGGTTGAAGGTGGAGGTTGAGAGGTTTAACAAAAAGAGATTTTCTTGAGATGGAAGGATTTGGTGCATAATTTACTGATCAATCTTGATGGAAAGGCCAGGGTGTATGATAGTTACATGATAGGCAGAAAGCGCTGGAGTGCTGCAGTAGCACTTCCTTGGAGATGCAGGGCTAAGAGAAAATCGACGATGCAGCAGTCGAGGGAGGCATCTTAGTAGAGAGCATCAAGGTTCTCTAGAAAGATGGGCAATGTAGGGCTGTTGAAGAGAGGTTTTTCAAGGTGTAATGGTCGAAAGAAGGCTGAAGAAGTGACTATACATCCTTCGATGTCAGGAAGGTGGGGAAGTAGTCGGAGATGTATTCAGCAGTTCGATCAAAGCATGGATTTGCGGAGCCTTGTAAGTGATGGAGATGGATAATCCATGGAGGTCCAGCAGGTCAGGGTTGGATGGCTGTAGAGCGGCGTAGAGATGAGTCAGGGAGCACTAGAGTGCTGCAGTAGCACTTCCCTAGAAGCATGAGGCTGAGAGAGGCTCGATGGTGCAACAGTCGAGGAGTGTATCTCAGTAGAGAGTGTTAGTGGTATCTCAGGGAGATTGGGTGTAGGTCTCAGGGAGAGCCAGGAGGTCTTAGGAAGCGTTAGAGGTATCTAACAGTCGGAAGTAGCATGAATCAAGCTTCTTTTGTAGGAGCACTAGAAAGAGTCACGGTTCAGGTGGAGGATGGTTCTTTGGGTGCAATTGAAGTAATGGCTGGTGTAGAGGTAGAAGAGATGGACTAGGGTGGAATTCCTTAGGGTTTAGTCACTGGATTCAGAAGAGTTGGATGAGCTCTTGGGTTTTGAAGGTGCTCGTGGGTTGCGGATGTATCCAAGATGGCTTCGAAGGGATCCACAGAGTGTGGAGGGTTCAAAGGGGTAGCAATGGTGTTCGAGGTGTAGCAGTAGGTTCAACAGTGCAGCATTAAGTGGTTGGCCATGAGGGACTCGATGATAGAGTCAGCTTCTGTGGCATCAGATGGACTTCAGATATAGGTGTAGCTCTTGAGAGGTGGCTTCACAATTGGAGAGGAATTTGACATGAGTTTAGAGTATAGGGGTGCGGGAGGATCAATATCCAAGCACCAGCACTGATGATGCATAGTTCTAGGTGGAGCGGCATGTGCAGGAGGACAGGCATAGTTCTGATGAGACCATGTTAGGGTTTGTAGCAAGTACTGATATAGGAACGTTGTGGGTTCTCCAGAAAAGTCTAGAAAAAGTGATGCAGCTACTAAGCAGAAGGGATCCTACAATTTTAGGATGGTGCAGAGGTACAAGCCAAGGTCTTCAGCGATGGAGGCAGTCATCCCAATGGCCTCAAGGATGCACAATAGTTGAAGAGGATTGGCAGAGGTGATGTTTGCACAAGTGCTATCGAGTGTGCAGGGACAGTGTGATCATGTAGGAGGGCATTGTCGATAGGTTTGCCAAGGCTTGGGAGCACTAAGGTAGAGATTATAAGAATTTATGGTGCTCTCAAGCCTTAGGAGGCCACGAGAGGAGTCAGGGGGTTGGCTTCGAGGATTTTAGGAGCTTGGTTGGTGCTTCGAAGATCTGAGATTCAAGGTGAAGCAAGAAACTAAAGCCAGAGAATCAAGACTACAAAAAGAAGATTTTCTATAGGTTAGTCGGCTCAGTCCAAAACTGGGTCGACTAAGTCTCAGTGCAAAGGTAAAATAGAGAACTGCGCATTTAGCACTGCTAGCATGGCACAAAACCAGGTCGGCTCAGTTGCAGACTGAGCCGACCTAGTGGAACTTAGCCGGCTCAGTGCTGAGACTGAGCTGGCTTAGTGCACAGGCAGAGTTACATGAGGGTCTATTTTGGGCTAGGGTCTGGGTTGATCCTAGGGATCTTAAGGCCTGATTTGAGAGGTCTTAAGGGGCTAATTCGTGTATGGGTCGGGTCTGGATCTAGAGAATGAGAGCATGGGAGACGTGAGTGTACATGAACTCGGTGAGTGCTTTCATGTATTGGGTTAGCCGAGGAGTTTTTTGGTCGGACCTAGTGGCTATGTATAAATACATAGGTTGTATTAGGATTTCATTATGATGTGAAATACAGACCTTTTCTCTCTTAATTCACTCTTTTTCTCTTCTCTCTAGTGTAACTGCCCTAGGTTCTTGAAGAAGCTCTAGAGAGAAGGGGTGCCTCCCTCAAGCCCAAGGAGGGAGGTGCCCCAGTATAGATCTAGGTATTGGGTCTATAATTTGCTACCCATAAAGAACGTCACAGGTTCCTTTAGGTCCATGCTAAAGATCAGGAGCTTCCACAACATGGTATCAGTGCTTGTGATGTTAAGGATGATTGATGCTCGAGCAATATCATGGGTCTACAATTTGGTATCAGAGCTAGGTGATGCTTGGGATGTTGTGGATGGCAATAACATAGTCAATCATGTATTCCCACTTGATGTAATTAAACTCTATGATCCTAGATCTAAGAATTTGTTTAACGTAAATGGTCAAAGTCGTAAACCATATATCAAAGGAATATTATTAAACTGAACCATTGACCAAACAATATTAATAGACCCATAATGAATTGAGCTACATTGTGTTTGGCTAAAGACAATAAACTTAGCGCTTGTTGGAAGGCAACCCAACACTTTTTGAATCTAATTTATTTTTTTAGTTTATTTCTTTTTTGAATAAGTGGCTAGGTTGGAGGAGAATCAAAGCTTCATGGCCCATGATGGACAAATAATAAAATTTTTATTCCATTTTTTTCTCCATTGAGGATAATGTCGATTAAGTTGAAAGGTAGAAAAATTAAAATTAAATATATATATATAATAATAATAATAAGTAATATATATATGTATAAAATTTAAAAGAAATATTTAAAAACTAAAATAATTTTAAAAAAATATTTGAATAAATCATGTTTTAGAAAAGAAAATTTGGAGCAAAATAGACTAGAAAAGTAATAAAGTTAGAAAGTATTTACTACTGACTGTAGCGAGTCAGGAAGTAAATTAGTTGGTCGGACTTTTAGCAGTCTACTTAGATTATTTAAAGACTATCAGTACTTCAAATTATACATGCACACTAACGAGGTAAAGAAGTGTTGATTGTAAGACCAATTGAGGATTTAATTATCATTAAAAGGTTGGTAATTACTATATACCCCAATTAAAGAAATTTGAATTTAAGAAAAGAGCTACCTGTCCAAAATAAAAAGTGCAAAAAATAGAGTATATATCGATTATCCTAAACTTAGTAACTTGATCTCTGCACCTAAGTCAAGTCTGGAGGTTCACGTTAAATGATGGAGGGAAGGCCAGGATGCTCAGCATATTTAAAAAGAAGAAAAGAAAAGAAATAGATAGTGTGAAAGCTACCTTAATTTATACACTTACTTTGGAGGTATATAGAAGATTAACCAAAATAGGTGATAATAAAAGATATATTTATCCTTTAAATTAACACCCAAATATTAAGTTAGACTTCGTAAACACAAGTGCTGTAGATCTTCAGATGAATTCTAAAGAAGCTTGTGACTTCTGAAACTCAATACTTAGTTAGTAATACTATCTAAAATTTTGAACTTTAATTCTAAAGCTACTTTTATGAAAGAGGATCTTAATGAAATATGGAGATTAATCAAAGACTAGCATTACATTGCTAAGGGACTTGTAATGAGTAAGTTAGGAGATGTGATAAGTATCACAAATTTGCTAATAAAAGTATCAATTTATTAATTTATTTATATTAATATTTTAAAAATAATTTAAAAATAAATAATAAAATAATAATAATATAAAATAAAAATTAATAATAATAAATAAATAATAAAAAAAATTAAAAAATAAAATATTAAAAATAAAAGTAATATTAAAAAATAATTAAAAAATAAAATAAAAATAAAAAATAATAAGTGTACCAATAAAAAGAACTTATTTTTTATCATAATAAAATAAATTTAGAGTGAATCCGATTTAAAATGGATCCAATATGAATTTTTAAAGAAATAAATGAAAAATAAAATAAAATAAAAATAATTGGCTGAACAAGCAAAGCTGGAGCGCTCAGCTGAGCTGACGCGCTTAGCCAAACTGCTAAGCCAGTGCATCTCGGCTCAGCCAGCTAGCCGACCCAGTAGAGACGGCAGCTTGCCAAGCCTACGCGCAGCGCCGGCCTGCGATTTGGTCCATGCAAATAGCCATAGACTGCTAGCTTAGCAACCAACGGCCAATCATAGGCCGTGGCATGATAGATCAAGACCCTTAAAGGGTCTGCAAGAAATATATCGTGACGTATAGGGGCAGTATTGTAATTTCATAAGTCAAGGTCGACATTGATTGGTCAAGGCTTATGGCACACCCAGTCGATGTAGTCCATAGCTATAATAATGGCACGATTGGATGGTGGCAGTAGATTCCGATCAAGATCGGATAGCTATGATTTTCTCAAGCTTGATTCAGTTTCCAGCGCTCGATCCTCATGCGATCCGATGGTCACCCTCACTTCAAATGCAATCCAATGGCTGAAATCACTTTCGATAATGATCCAAACGCTCCTCACATGATCCGATGGCCTGATTTCCTCCACCAGGTGCGATCCAATGGCTAGAATGTTTTTCAACTTGATCTAGGCTTATAGATGTCTATTTTTGGTATTTTTTGAAGCATCAGATCATCATCCAATGGCCAGAATTAAGGGAACTCAACAAAATTCGTCCAAATGCTATTTTAATTTGAATTTCACTTGAATTTCTTCATATTTTGATGATTAAAATGGCCTTTAGTCCCACATTTCCTATAGAAAAATCTTCCAGCCCTCCAACACCTATTTAAAGAATCTCAGTTCTCTAGAAATCAACAAATATGATCTAGGAGAAGCCACGATAAAGGGTGGGAGTCAGGCTTTGGCTGAAGGTTACTTCGAGGCAGATAATGCTGAGAAGAAGAGCCAAACTTCTATGCTATCTCCACGTTGTTACTGATCTGAAGATTAAGAGTTTTTTTTATTTCTTTTCTTTTCTTTCTAATTATTATATTTAAATTCTAAGTTTTAATATAAAATTTAGTTTATTACTTTTTTAATTTCTATTTTTTAATTTTTACTATTTTAATTCTGCTTTATTTTAATTGCTCTTTAATTTCTTGCAAGTAGATGCTATGATCTAAATAGTAGATCTTAGTACCAAAATTTATTTTTTTTATTATTTAATTTTTGTAATTTTAATTTTTGACTTAAATTTTAATTCGAAATTCATTTCCTTTTTTTCATAAAAAATTAAAGATTTCAAAATAAAATCACTATTTTCCTATGGATTCAACCCGACCTGCTGCTATCTACGTGCTCTTAATTGTTTTTCAAAGAAGTCGGACTAAACTGATAATTATGGTATTTTAATGGTGATATCGTGATCCATTAATGACTTATGGTGCAAAATGATAACTTCACATGCAAAAGGTGGGTGTTGATTAGTTGCGGTCTATGGTTTGATTGGTCTATGCAGTCCATGAGAACACTAAGGCCCGATCGTGTGGCTATCATTATTGTCGGTGAAGATTGGATGACTAGGGTCTTTTTTCGATTTGAGTCGAATTCAGCCAGCTCTCCAGCATGTGATCGGACGGTCGATAGCAATCTAGGCGACGATCTGACGATTGACAGAGCTCTTGGCAGTGATCAAGGCATCTAAACTATGATCCGATGGCCAAAATTTCATCATTAAGTGTGATCGAAAGGTCCACACTTATTCCAACTTGATCTGGATTGATTAACATTGATTTCTAGCGATTTTGGAATTGTTTGATTAGGATCTAACTGCCAAAAGAGTAGAATTCATCCAGGGACTATTTTAATTCAATTTTTCTTGGGATTTCTCCATATTTGTCGATCAAAACTCCTCCTTAGTCTTACATTACCAAGAAGCAATGGTTCCAGCCCTCCTAACTCTATTTAAAGGGCACTAGGCCATCAAATCAAATCATCTTCGATCAAGAGAAGTTGATGGTATAAGGTAGTGCCATACTTGGGGTTAAAGACTACTTCGAGGTAGACAGTGCTGAAAGGAGGAGCTGCCTTCTACACCATCTCAATGCCAATGCTGATCCGAGATCAAGATTAAAACTAATTTTTATTTTTTTTCTATCTTTTTAATTTCATGTATTTAATTTTTAAATATTAATTTTAATACAAATATTTTTTTAAGCATTTTAAATTCATATTTTTTTAATTATAAAATTATTTGTTGCACTTTAATTTTGTTGTACTTTATTTTATTGCAAGTAGATCCTAAGAATTAAGTAGTAGATCTTAGTACCAAGTTTATTTTTTTTATATTATTTAATTTTTACTTTTTATTTTTTAACTTTAATTTTATTTTAAAAATTATTATTATTTTATAAAATTAAAAATTTTAAAATCAAAATACTATCTTCTTTATGGATTTGATCCGACTCACTACTATCTACATATTTATAATTATTTTTAAAGAAGTCAAAATAAAATACTATTATAGAACAAGACTACGACAGTAGTTTATAACCATTATCATAGCCTAAAAAACTACTGCCATAGGCTATGGCAGTGGTTATGAAAATCACTGTCATGCACAGCCTATATAGCGGTTCCATAACTGCTGCCATATGTCGAGCTATGGCAATAATTATGGAACTGCTGTCAAAGCTCAAACTATGGCAGCGGTTATGGAACCACTGTCATATCTCGACCTATGATAGTGGTTATAAAACTGCTACCATAGATCTAATGCAATAGTTCTGTAACCGCTATCATAGGTCAATGAAAGCGGTTGGCACATAACTTGCTGCCTTGCTTGGCATGCCTACGACAGTGATTAAAGATAAAAATAAAAAATATATTATAAATAAATATGCATTATAAATAAAAAATACATCATAAATAGGAATTAAAATAAATATCATATATGAAACTCATATTAAATATTATTTTTAAATATGCAATAAATACATCCTATCACCAACTAATAGGTAAAGATAGATCCTATCTCATTCAAAAAATATATTAATTTTATAGATTTATTACAGTAATCAAACAATATGCAATAGAAATCGAATAAAATTTTGGTAGCATTTCTCCTTAGTTCTTTCGTGTAGGGACAACAAAAGAGAAATATTGTCCAAAATTTTATTCAAAATTCTTAGCATACTATTTGATTATGGGAATTACCTATAGAATTATTTATAATTTCTAAACTATCCAAATTGGGCAATCAATTGATCATTGTACATAATTCTTTCATCCATATAATTACATATAAATGTACGAATGTCGAAGATTATGTACTTATACACAAATCAATTGATGGGTCTATCGTTATGCAATGCAATAAATAAAAATAATAAGATATAAACAACTAGCAAGAGTTTTCTTATCCACCGACATGGTCTACGACCGTCGACACGATCCAGAACCCATCAATAGGGATTTTCTTATTGACCTGCATGGCCTAAGGCCGTCGATATGGCATGGCCCAAGGCTGCCAACATGGCACGACCTAGCCCAGAACCCACCAGCACGATCCAGAACCAGCTAGCAGGAGTTTTCTTATATGTTGACATGACCCACGATCGATGGATAATTATAATTTTTATAATAAATATTTATAATAATACAATAAAATTTTAAAAAAAATCATACCTACGGCTATAGAAAAGGGTCACATAGAGAGTTTCAATGGTTACCGACAATGGTGCTAAAGAAAGACGATGATGCTAGAGATCATTTGCAAAATGATCGAGATAGATAGTGAGTTAGAAAAAGAGAAGAGAGAGAAAAAGAAAGAGGAGAGAAAGTGAAAGAGGGAAGAGAGAGAGATATAGTAGTGAGGGGAGGTCGGGTCAAGGGAAAAGAGGAGGTGGCGGAGGCGACGGCTAGGTCAGCTGGGGAAGAAGGGGGCTCAGGCCGAGGGAAGAGAGGAGAGAGAGAGAGAGAGTAGGGATGGGTCGGGGTCGGTGGTTGGGTCAAGGGAAGAGAGGAGAGAAAGAGAGGTGATCGTAGTCGGTGGCTGAGGAGAGGGGATGAATGAGGTGGAAGGGGGCTGCGCAGTGATGGGAGGCTGAGTGGGTAGGCTGCAGGCAGAGCCGGAGGAGGGGTGGCAGGGTGGGTTGCGGGCAGTTGCCCGGTAGAGGAGCCGCAAGCCTAGGCTAGGGAGAAGGGGAAGGGGGTGGCACAGTGACGAGGAGGCTGGGGTTGGGCTACGGGCTGAGTCGGAGGGGCAGGGGGTGGGTTACGGTGGTAGCCCGATGGAGAGCCGCAAGCCTAGGCTGGGAAGAAGGGAAAAGGGGTGGGTGTGGTGATAGGGAGGCCAGGGGATAGGCTGCGGGTGGAGCCGAAGGGGGGGGGCAGGGGCTGGGTTGTGGGCAGTAGCCTGATAGAGGAGCGGCAAGCCTAGGCTAGGGAAGAAGGGGAAAGAAAGGGAGTATGGGGATGTGGCGGCATCGGTCGGGGATGAAGGGGGAGGCATGAGTGGAGGCAGCACCGATCAGGGAGCCAATAGGAGGCTGCATCGGTCGGAGAAGGAAAGGGAGGGGTGAGGTCTCACCGATAGCAGAGAGGAGGGAGAGAGAGAGAGAACAATTGACATAAAGAAAAAATTATTTAGGGATGGGCAGCTAGAAATAACCTAACCTATGGCAGCGGTTTTGGAATCGCTACCATAGGTATCAGAATTCAAATTGACCCGAATTAAAATCGAGCCAATCCGAATCTCAAACTATAAAAATAAATATTCTATTTTTTTGAGTGAGCCAGCCCAATTCGGAGTCGCGTTGATCTGACTGACAATCGAGTCGACTCAATTTGGATCCAATCTGGCTTAGTTAATGGGAGTAGATCTATGGCAGCAATTTTCATTAACCACTACCATAGATTAAACTATGGCAGCGGTTTTTCGTAACTACTATCATAGAATCAACCTATTACAGTGATTAGTCATAATCGCTGTGATATATTTTTTTATATTTTTGCTCTAAATATTATATAATTTTAAAATTTAATGTCTATCTTCATCGTTCATTATCTAAATAATTATCATTAGAGTGTCATCATGAAAGGCCGTCTTGATTCAATGGCCCTAGCTTCATCGATCAAAAAAATTTGATTTCGATGATCACAAACGACGATGCAATGATCTAATGGATGGAGACCTCTAATATATTCAAAAATATACAATGATGATCTTGATGATGTTTGTAGCATACTATCAATGTTTTACTTTAATCGGATATCATTATCATGATCGATTTAGCATGGAGTTATTTCAGTCCTTAAATAAGAAATGAGTGATCAAATGACCAGACAGCATCCATGCATGAGATAATTTTTTAGATAAATGATCTTGACTACTATTTTAATAATTTTTATGATGGTGATCATAAAATTTAAATCATAGATTTAAGAATGATCCAAAACTATATGTCACTTGATATCCATTCTTAAACTCCATTGATAATTATGCTCGTGTTTTTGCAAGATCGGTTAACGTGAATGGTTCTTATAAAAAATAATTTAAATTTTATGATCACCATCATAAAAATTATTAAAATAGTAGTCAAGATCATTTATCTAAAAAATTATCTCATAATTGGATGCTGTCTGATCCTTTGATCACTCAATTCTTCATTTAACGATCAAAATCATCCCATGCTAATTGATCATAATAATTATATCCGATTGAATTGAAACATTGATAGTATGCTATAAACATTACCGAGATTATCATTAAAAATTTTTAGATACATCAGAGGTCTTTATATATCAGATCATTACATCATTATTCATGATCATCGAAATCAAATTTTTTTGATCGATGAAGCTAGAGCCATTGGATCGAGGTGAAATTTTTTGATGATACTCTAATGATAATTATTTAAATAATGAATGATGATGATGAACATTAAATTTTTAAATTATATAATATTTAGAGTAAAAATATAAAAAAATATCGCAGCGATTATGACTAACTACTGCAATAGGTTCAGCCTACGACAGCGGTACAAAGAACTACTGCCATAGTTTAATCTACGATAGTGGTTAATCTTAACCGCTGTCATAGATCCGATCTATGACAGCAGTTAAGCCTAACCACTACCATAGCTTGGACCTATGGCAGCGGTTAACTGTAATCGCTGCCATAGGTCGGACTTATGGCAACGATTAGGGTTAATCGCTGTCGTAGATTTTATTGTAGCCGTTTTGAAAATCGCTGCCATAGTATATGCTGTCACAACTCTTTTCTATAATAGTAAAACTAATAAACATGATGTCTTGATGACAACATCATGCTCTTATCAAGTTTTTGGCACCGTTGTTGGAAAAGGCACGATCGTTAAATTTTTTTATTTCTTTATTTTTTTGTAAATTTATTATAAATAAATTTTTAATTTCTTTAATTTTTCTATAAATATAGCTTACTAACTTTTTTTATTTCTTTTGTAAAAAAAGAAAAAATAGAGAAAAAAATAAAAAGATTAGGGCAAGGAGGAAGCTTCCAAGTTTTCTTGGTGAGATCAATCCTAATCCTAGACTTTATTATTATTATTATTATTTATTTTACTTTTAAATTAATTTAAAAAATATCTACTTAAATATAATTAAAAGCTTCATGACAAGAGTAGAAACTCTAACTATTTAGAGCATCCATCATATTACCTTAATTTTTTATTTTCTTTTTGGTGATTGCTGGAGATAAGGTAAGTATCTAAAGTTTTAATTAATTTCATGCATCTAATTTAGTTGCATAGAATCTCTTATCTAAAAGTGATTGCACATATTCATCTTAAATCAAATTAAGGACACAACCCATTAAATAAGATAAGATGGAGATTTGATCATTCTTCCTTAGCCCATAAACAACCAACCAACATCCTACATTGATCAAAGCATTTAATTAAAATCAATTAGACATCGGCCCTACGAACTCAAGGTCATTAGGATAAGGAATCCTAAGAGTTGAATCGGATTAGGGTTAGTTAGTTTGATTGGTATCTAAGGCAAGTGGTTTAGTGACTGTATCCCGAAGAAAGTTGGTTACTTAATTGGTTCCATTAGCTTACCTGGCCAAGATAACTGATGTCTAAGATAAGTAAAGGGGGACTTCCACCGACCTTATACATACCTGGCTAGTTGAGTGGCGGATCTTACACTTAGAGGGCTTGAAGATGACCTTCGTAGTTAGAAGCTATCTAGATCTAGGACAACCCTTAGTTAGGAATATTTGCATAACTTAATTGCTAACTAAAACATTGTTGCCCAGCTATGCAACCCAAGAGTGGGGGGGGGGGGTGAATTGCATTTTTAAAATTTTAAAGCTAATTTAAAAATATCAAGATTGAATGATAATATGCAAGATGTATATGTGAAGTGATTTAGGTTAGAGAAAAAAATATAAAAGATTAGAGAGCAAAAATTTAATAAACTAAGAAAAGAAATATAGCAAGCACACTACAAATAAGCATGATTTATAGTGGTTCGATGCTTTTCTTGCATCTACATCCACTCCCCAAGCTCCTACTTAAGAACTAAAATCCACTAACCATATTCAAACTGAATACACCATTGGAAACCTCCAACCCTAGCTATCCCAAGCTTGAACACTTATTTTTTGGGTACAAGCCAATCCAATACAATCCTATTCAAGGTTAAGATCAACCTTCCCAAGTTTTGGAATTCCTTAAAAACTTGAAACAAAATAGTAAAGCAGAGCAAAAGATTTAATGATAATCAAATATAAGTTTAGCTCCCTTTGTGAGCAAATAAAATCTTAAGAATGCTTTTCAATATAATGGACGAAGCTTCTCTGATTTCCCTCAAGGTTGTTGGAGACTTGAATGAGCTCTTGAGAGGTTGGTGAACTTGAAGATGAAAATTCCTTTCTTGATGAATACTTTTTGCTTAGGACTGATAATTAGTTGTTCAATCTCTTGTATTTTTTTCTATTTAAAGCCTTTTAGATCTTCAATAGGTGGAGGAGAGAATTTTGGACAAGATTTATAGCCATTAGAGATATTAAAAAAATTATTAAAATCTACCAAAATAAGAAAAAAATAGCCATTACAGAAAAATTTTCGTTGCAGGGGTCAACTCATGACACTGAGGTCGACCTCTGAGATAAAATCTAGAAAAATAGTCGTTCTATATTTTTAGCCTTCGAAATAGTAGAGGTCGATCCTGTGGTCGACCCTTGGTACAGAGACAATATGCCAAATAGCCCTTTTCAGCAGGAGACGACCTACGGGTCGATCCTTTCACTTCAAATGTGATTTTCTTCCAAAATAATGATCCAAAAATCATGGGACTACCTCCAAAGAATTAGAAATCTTCTATACTTACTCTTGAGGCTCTCATATCAAAATGATAAAATTATAATTTTGCTCCTGAAATATAAAAAGTCTTTTTCCAAGCCAAATTCATTAGTAATTCCTTTAGATGCTTTGTAATTATCAAAATCAATTCTTGAAGCAACAATCTCCCTCTTTTTGATGATGATAAAATATTTGAGCATAAGCAAAAATAAAGCATGTAGAACCATGGATTAAAGGTTTCAAACATGCTACATTACATACTAGGATATTATATTCAATTATTTGATCAATATGGCATCAAAAGGAGTTTGATGATTTCTTATAGTCAGGCATTTAAATGATTTGTAGAAGTGTTTGACTTACTTATTTTTTTTATCAATTTTACTTTAATTTTGCTTATAGCCCAATTTTATTTACTCTACTCCCTCTTTTTGACATCATCAAGTAAGATCTTAAAGAATTTTAAAATTCAAAAATATAAATGTCTCTTCCTTAAGTTATTCCATATGTTTTTCTATTAAAACAAGAGTTTATAACAAAACTTTCAATTTACAACATAATGATTAATAGAAATTTAGCCAATTCACAAAGGTTTCATTTCACATTATTCAAATGACATCATCACATTTTTACATCCAAATGATTATCATAACATCAAGTCATCAAAATATATAAGTGCTAAACATACAAAATATAAAGGTATCAAAAGTATTCATAAGAATTAGACCATCAAAACATACAAAATTCATGGATACAACTATCCATGACCCAAATAGCCAATAATATCAATGCCATAAGTTTGATCCAAGAAAAAAAATATAACCAACTATGACTTGATCAACAACTCATAGAAACAACTAAGATATACTAGATCATAACCTAATACAAAGATGACTAAACTAAATCTAGTAGAGATCACAGCTAAAAATATCTAAATCAAATGAGAAATTAGAGATGTGATCGGGTATGTCAAGGTCAAATCCAAGAGCACATCCTCGACCATGTCTGCCTCAACCATGGGTGGAGGTGCGGGCTCGAATAGTTGGATGAGATGGCCCAAGAGTCTGAGAGAAAGTGGGCTGAGCAAGAAGAGCAATCCTGATAGTGTCTAAATGATCCAGTA
Organism: Cocos nucifera; assembly: GCA_006176705.1. Taxonomy (NCBI): domain Eukaryota; kingdom Viridiplantae; phylum Streptophyta; class Magnoliopsida; order Arecales; family Arecaceae; genus Cocos; species Cocos nucifera. The sequence goes on along the minus strand of QRFJ01002145.1, from coordinate 232,580 downwards.
GTCTCAACATGGACTGAGTGAGGGCACCAATCTATGTAGATAGAGTATCACTGGAGTCTCTAAACTCTCTCCTTAGGAAGTCAAAACCATCCTCCAGAACACCTTGAAGTTTGACTACCTTAGCTGTAAGATCTGATATCTCTGTAATGTCCTCTCTCATCTGGGGATGGGCCATATTCAAAACTTGCCTCTACAAATCTAAAATTCTACCTGTTAATCTTAAAACACATTCCTCGAGGTCCTCATGTCATGCAGACTGAGCAGTAAGCAACTAAAAGATAGTAAATATATATGAAATCACAGACTGATCAGAAGATGGGACAAAGTGAGTACTCTCCCCCTGAGTGGTACTGGCTATCAACTAAGATAAAAATCCTACAATCCTCTAAGATAAAATATCGATAATCGATTGAACTAACTGATCAGTGATCCTCTTGATCCGATCATCAGAGAATCTAACATCTGTGTCTCTGCTCCTCGATGGTGCCACATCTGCATCTCTTCTCACTGACTCTGAGGGACCAGTCTCATGATTAGATACAAACTAAAAGTCAGAAGATCCTCTATGATCATGAGGAGGTGAAGATGGTCCCTCCTCCTCAGCTCTCTCTACATGCTCAGCACCTTTGGACCAACCACCATCAATCTTTGAAAAACCCATGTGATGTAGTGTATGATGGTTGATGTTATCGGTGTGAGATAATCTGGCAACTAGCTCCCCTTTAAAACTAACTCCAAACCTCCTAAACACTAATGAGAGGGCCATACCATAGGGTAGATGTGCGTTAGACCTATTCAAGGTCTCTCTCATCATTTCTATCATCAAAATAGGGAGGTTAAAGGGGGTCTCTATAATCACATGAAACATGATACATATGTCCCTACCAGATAATAAATTATGCCTGCCACTCCTAGGGACAAATAACTTGGTAACCATGGTATGTAACACTCTCATTTCAGCAGAAAGTATCTTGGCCTCTAATTTATTCAAATTTTCTTCAAATTCTCTCTCTATGATGGCTCTCAGTTCTTCTTCTTTATAGATTAGTTCCATTACCTTGTAACCTTCACATGGTAAACTTAGAATTTCCGCTAAGTGAACTGGATCAAGAATAACTTCAATACCTTTAACAACTGATTTTACTGTTCCATTAAAGTATTCTAAATTTTGATAAAACTCTCTAACCAATTCTACATATGTTGCTTCTTTCAATTTGCAAAAGAAATCTCATCCTTGCCTTTTGATATTTAACACAAAAGAGAATCCTTCTTTCTCAAAGAAATTAAAATCTACATTCTTCCTAGGTTCAACTTGTCTATAAAATAGAGGGACCTTACTCAGTGTAAGAGGAGACTGTGAAGATCATCTGGAGGTAGAGATTAGACCAGGAGAGGGCTCTGGTGCTGTTCTTTTTCGATGGACTTCTTCCTCTAAGCAATGGACCGATTTTCTCCTCTATGGCAGTTTCATCTTGGGCACCATTCCAACTAATACAAGCCTTAATCCAACTCAAGAGTGTCAAGAAAAAGTGGAAGGGAGGAGATTTGAGAAGAAGAGGAAGAGTTTTGAGGAAGATAGTTGACGGTAGGTTTTAGGGTAAGGTTTTCTAGAATTCTTCAAACCGCCCAAATAGAAAGAAAATTAAAAGAGATTTGGTTTCTTATGGGATGATTTAAGGAGAGGATCTTGGGAGAAAGGGAGATTTCAAGAGATTTCTTTGATTGAACGATTGGAGAGAAAGGTCGATTTGTTCAGGTGAAGCGAGAAACAGGGGAGGTCAGCCTCTTGGTCAAAGAAGTTCTTGATTAATAGGGCCGGACGAAAAGGATTTTGGTCAAATTACAAGAATACCGATGAGTCATCCCTTAGGTCAACCCATGGCACAAGAAAATCCAAAAAATTGATGAAAATTTCTAAAAAAAATCTAAGATTTTAGGGATTGAATTTTACACATGGGAGTGATCAAAGGATGATTAGATTTGAGCTTTTTGAGAAAGAAAAGTGAGATATAGGCTCAAGGTAGTTTATGATGATATTTTGATAGAAGAGAGCTTGGAATCATAAAGATGTTTAGGCTAGGGGATCAAGAATTCCTAATTCTCTTCTAATCTCATAGAATTTATCTTCACTTATGGCCTTAGTAAAAATATTAGCCAATTGATTTTCAGTACAAACATAATCAAGAATTATGTCATTATTTTGAACATGCTCTCTTATGAAATGATATCGTATTTCAATGTGTTTTGACCTAGAGTGTTGGATTGGATTCTTAGTTAGATTTATGGCTCTAGTATTATCACATCTTATGAAAGTTTTGTTTAGTTTGATGCCAAAGTTCTCAAGTTGTTGCTTAATCCATAAGATTTGTGCACCGCAACTTTCGACCATAATATATTCGGCCTCGGTCGTAGACAATGCTACCGAATTTTGCTTCTTGCTAAACCAAGAGATTAATTTAACTCCTAAAAATCGGCAATTTCCACTAGTACTTTTTTTGTCTAATTTACATCCAGCAAAGTCTGCATCTAAATATCCAATTAAATCGATTGATGAATTCTTAGAGTACCATAAACCTATGGATTGAGTTTCTTTTAGGTATTTAAGTATTCTTTTTATAGCATTTAAATATGATTCTTTTGGATTAGATTGAAATCGTGCACATAAATAAACACTAACATGATATCTAATCTACTAGTAGTTAAATATAATAAAGAATCAATCATGCCTCTATAAAATTTTTGATCAACAATTTTACCTCCTTCATTTTTGTCAAGCTTACATGATGGACTCATGGGGGTACCAATTGCTTTGGAGCTCTCCATCCTAAATCTCTTGAGTAGTTCGATTGTGTACTTGCTTTGAGTGATGGAGATCCCATCTTTTGTTTGTTTTATATGAAGTTCAAGGAAGAATGTTAGTTTACCCATCATGCTCATCTCGAACTCTCCCTACATGAGCTTAGCAAAATCTTGACAAAAAGTTTCATTAGTAGATCCAAATATAATATCATCAATATATATTTGTATTACTAAAATGTCATCATGATCTCTTTTAATGAAAAGGATTGTATCTATATTTCCTCTTGAAAATCCATTATTAAGCAAGAATTTACTTAGTCTTTCATACCAAGCCCTAGGTGCTTGTTTTAAACCATATAATGCTTTGTTTAATCTAAAAACATAATTTGGAAAAGCATGATTTTCAAAATTGAGAGGTTGTTCTATATAAACTTCTTCGGTAATATATCCATTTAGAAAAGCACTTTAACATTCATTTGAAATAGCTTGAAATTCATAAAGCATGCATAAGTGAGTGAAAGTCTAATTGCTTCTAGTATGGCAACAGGTGCAAAGATTTCATCAAAATCAATTCCCTCTTCTTGATTATAACCTTTCGCAACTAATCTTTCTTTATTCCTAATTATATTTCCATTTTCATCCAATTTATTTCTATATATCCATTTTGTACCAATTATTGGATAACTTTTAGGTCTTGATACTAAGGTCCATACATTATTTCTTTCGAATTGATGAAGTTTCTCTTGCATTGCATTTATCCAATTATAATCCTTTTCGACTTCATCAATGGTTTTGGGTTCAAAATGAGAAACAAATGCAAAATGATTGTATGCATGTCTAAATGAAGAGCGAGTTCTTACCTCATGTGTAGGATCACCAATAATTAGTTCTTTGGGGTGATTGTGAACATACCTCCATTCTTTTGGAAGATCATTTATATCTTGAGGTTGTTCATATTGTCCTTCACGCTCAATTTCTTGCTTGTCTTCATGATTCTCTTCATTTTGAATTATTGAATCCTTTAGGATGATCTTCTTCAATCCTTTTATAAGAAGATCTGCATCATCAATATCCTCACTCTTCTTTGATGGAAGATCATTAGTCTCATCAAAAATAACATGTATTGACTCCTCTACCACTAAGGTTCTTTTGTTAAAAACTCTAAAAGCTTTACTAGAAGAGGACTAACCAAGAAAAATAGCTTCATCAGATTTTGCATCAAATTTATCTAGTTTTTCTTTACCATTGTTCAAAATAAAATATCGACAACCAAAAACATGAAATATGCAATGTTAGGTTTTCTTCCTTTCCAAAGCTCATAACATGTTTTTTTTAAAATTGGTCTGATTAGGGCATGGTTTAAGATGTAACATGCTGTGTTAATTACTTCCATTCAAAAGTATCTTGGAAGGTTGCTTTCACATAATATAGTACAGGCCATTTTTTTTAGAGTTCTATTTTTTCCTTCTACTACATTTTGTTGGGATGTCTTAGGTGCTGAAAATTATGGCTAATTTCTTTTTCATCATAAAATTTTTCAAAATCTTGATTTTCAAATTTGGTTCCATGATCACCTTGAATGCTTTGAATTAAAAACTCTTTTCCATTTATAACTTTTTGGTAAAACTTTATGAAAACATGAAAAGTTTCATCTTTGTGTGCCAAAAAAAAATTCATGTAAAATATGACTAGTCATCGATAATTACAAAATCATAACATTTTTCACCTAAGCTTGCTGTTCTTGTAGAACCAAACAAATCCATGTGCAAAACTTCCAATGGCCTAGAAGTTGAAACAATGTTCTTAGATTTGAATGAAACTCTTGTTTGTTTACCTAGTTAGCATGCATTACAAATTTTATCTTTTTCAAAGTTCAATTTTGGTAAATCGATAACTAATTCTTTTTTGATAAGTTTTGAAAGTGAATGAATACTAATGTGTGCAAGCCTACAATGCCAAAGCCAACTAGTCTCATTAATTTTGGCATTCATAGCTACTAAACATTGTATTTTTATCATAGAAAGATCATTCAAATCTAGCATATAAACATTACCATGCCTATGACCAACAAACTTAATGCCATCATCATTGGAACTAAGTTACAATGAATAATGAAGATTCAAAAACAACTTTGTAACCCTTGTCACAAAGTTGACTAATACTTGAGAGATTATGTTTTAAACCATCTACTAATAAAATATTTTCAATACACTTGGAGGGAGTGATACTAACATTATCTATACCAATAATCTTTTCTTTGCCATTGTCTCCAAATGTGACCATCCACCATTTTTAGCATCAAGCGTGATGAATTAAGACTCATCACCGGTCATGTGTCTTGAGCATCCGCTATCAAGATACCATCTTCGATTTTCTTCTTTGGATGTGAGACACATCTACATGCAAAATCAAGTCCTCACTCTAGGTACCCAAGTTTTCTTGGGTCATTTAAGGTTAATCATAATGGTTCCTTCTGAAATCCATATTTTCTTTATATTTAAATTGTTAGAGAAGCATATATAAGATTTGTGTCCTAATTTACCACATTTAAAGCAAGTAATATTTAAAAATTTATTGCTTTATGAATTTATAAAAATATTTTTCAAAAATTTTTATTTTTTTAGGGGGTTATAGCCTAAACTAGCCTTATCATAAATGGCCTTTTGATTTTCAAGAATCATATGAAGTTTATTTGAATTTAAAATAAAATTTTCAACTATCGATTTTAAATTACCAATTTTATTTTTTAAATTTAGATTCACTTGAGTTAAGACTAGTTTTTCACTTAGGATAGTTTCATTTTCTTTTAGCAAGACTTGATTTTTTAATTTTAGTTCTTTGTTTGTAGTTCCTAACTTCTTTAAATCATCAACTAAATCATAGAAGGCTTCTTGAAGTTCTTCGAATGTAAATTCATTTGAGATTTTAGCACTTACCTCATTCTCATGTGCCATAAGGCATAGGTTGGCTTGTTCATGAGCTTCTTCCTCTTCGGAGCTTGAGTTATCACTATCACTCCATGTTGCCACCATAGCCTTTTTCTTATATTTCTTGGGAACCTTTATAAGTTGAGGACATTCAGACTCAAAGTGCCCTGACTTCTTACATTCATAGTAAATAAGGGGCTGCTCCCTATCCTTTTCCTTGCTATGCTCCCCTTTGGTAGGTAGCCTCTTTCTCATCCCTTATTTTCTCTTCAAAATTCTCTTGAACTTTCTTGTGATGAGGACTATTTCTTCATCTTGTTCTTCATCTTCTATTTCATCAGATTCATCATCTTGTTGAGTGGTGGATTTAAGGGCTATTGTCTTCTTTTTCTTGATGTTGTTTCATGCTTAGCTTATGCATCATTAGAGATCCTAGAAGCTCCTCCAAGGGTAAAACATTCAGATCTTTGGCTTCTTGGATTGCAGCCACTTTGGCCTCCTATGTCCTTAGCAAAGATCTAAAAATTTTCCTCATAATACCACTATTAGAATTGACTTGCCAAGACTTTTAAGATCATTTATAATATCCGTAAATCTAGTAAACGTTATAGTTTTTGACTCATCATGCTCCATTTTGAAAAGTTCATATTTGTGCACAAGCATGTTAATTTTTGACTCCTTAACTTGATTAGTGTCTTCATGAGTTACTTCTAACCTATCCCATATTTTCTTAGCCGACATGCATGTTGAAATATAATTAAATTCATTAGCATCTAGAGCATAATATAAAACATTCATGGCTCTTGTATTGAGTTGAGCCATTTTCTTATCAATCTCATCCCATTCCTTTTTAGGTTTAATTGATTCCTCACCATCAATTATCTTAGTGGGTGTGTGTGGTCCATTAACTATGATACTCCATATATTATAATCAAGTGCTTGTATGAAAATTCTCATCCGAGCTTTTCAATAAGTATAATTTATCCCATTGAAAAATGAAGGTCGATTTGTGGACTGCCCCTCGGCTAGAGAAATACTAACTTAGTTTGCCATAGATCCTTGGCTCTTTGATGGTTAAATCAAAGTAGGGCTAGAGCACTAGGCTCTGATACTACTTATTGCCCAGCTATGCAATCCAAGAGGGGGAGGGTGAATTAGATTTTAAAATTTTAAAGCTAATTTAAAAATATCGAGATTGGATGATAATATGCAAGATCTGTGTGTGAAGCGATTTAGGTTAGAAAAAAAAATATAAAAAATTAGAGAGCAAGAATTTAACAAACTAATAAAAGAAAGATAGCAAGCACATTACAAACAAGCAAGATTTATAGTGGTTTGGTACTTTTCTTGCATCTACATCCACTCTCCAAGCTCCTACTTGGAAATTAAAATCCACTAACTATATTCAAACTGAATACGTGATTGAAAACCTCCAACCCTAGCTATCCTAAGCTAGAACACTTATTTTTTGGGTACAAGCTATTGAGAATTATGCTCCAAAGCCAATCATCAGTCTGTTGATGGTTGAGCTATTTTATAATTATAATTAATTTATTAATTAATAAAAATATTTTGACATCTTTTTCATCATAAGTTTACATCTTCTAATGAACTTCATTGTTGTGATGAAGTTCTTAGAATTGTTTAGTTTCAATAAAGAGAGGATTTATCAATTAGTTCTTAAATTTATTGACGACCAAATGATAGGCTGTTAATTAGGACAACAGCATCTATCGAGCATAGGTCGCTATATGCCATATAGGTTGATTGTCCTCTTAATCAAGGAGTTTGGAGATACTGGTATGGCATACAAGTGAGATGTATGGATACATCATCATTGAACGTGACCAACTTCAGAGCATTCTGCTATCGAGAATATCTCTGATGGGATATAGGTATAAGTATCCCTTAGACCTGAAATCACCTTAGTGACTTCCAAGCAACTCACTGTGCTTTGATACTGGATTAACTAAATTTTTAATTCAGTAATGGAAGGCTTCTAGACACAGTCAAGTACTTGCGAAGTTGGAGTGTGATCAAGATGGAATTGACCACTCCAAGAGTTGGAGAAGAATGTATCACTGTATTTCAATCTAGCAAAATCTTGGCTAGGGTAATCCATTAGATGGATTTGATATTTTGAAATACAATGTGAACAACCTAATTAGAGTTGACAGTTGAACTCTGAGGTGTTCTATAAGCATTGTGGTCAAGAGGATGAATTATATGAAAACTATATCCTCATGGATTCTAAGGATGGTGTTCTACACCTTCGACCTATCTGACCATCGGATATCATTGCTAGATGGTCACTTCGATTGATGTAAAAATTTATTTCTATGCTACTGACTTAGATTCAAACCTATGAAATCTTATAAATTAGAGCTTATGATCTGATCGGATGGTTGATCAATGATTAAGAATCGTTCTAGGGTTAAACAATCAATACGATTGGTGTTTAACCTAGTGCAAGTGTTGCAGGAGGATCAATTAGCAATTAGATTATTAATTAATTTAATTTGATTAATCTAATAAATTGAGATTAAGTATAATTAAATATAATTTAATTAGATTTAGTTTGTGTTTGATTGGATCAAGTTCAATTGGTTTATTGGATAAGCCAAGTGCAAGAAAAAACTAGTCCTAGTCTAACTAGGACTTGGATTAACCCAATTTTTTAATTTGAATAGAAAATAAATTAAAATTTAATTTAATTTAATTTAATTTAATTAAGTTCTTAAATAGGTCAGGGTCTTATTTAATTGGGTTGGTTTAGTCTTGATTTTATTTGATTAAAAGATCTTATTTGACCAAGTTAAAATAGGAGTCCTAGTGTGACCAGGACTCTCTATCACTTGCACCACTTAATCCTCACGCCCCATGTCCTTTTTGTTTTGTTTCTTACGTGAAAATTCTTCACTCCTATAGCTTCTCATGCCCTCTTTCTCTCCTCCTTTTCTCATAAGGCAATTTGTTGGAAGACCAAGTCAAAAGAGGAGTTAGTTTTGCTTAGGATTCTATGAGATAGAATCCTTATTGACCAAAACACCTTTCCTTGAGTGCCGCCCCCTCTTTTAATTAATTATTCTCTTATTTCATAAAAATAATCTTCTTTTTTGTGCACCATCCCTTGCTGGTCTATGCCAATAATTGTGGAGGAGGCGCCCAAGAGTTGGGCGCCCCAACAACTTCCCATGTTTGGATATTCCTAGTCTAGGATTTTGATCTAACTTGGATTCTTCTTTTTTTTTATTTATTGGATGAATTTTATTCTAATTCTTTTATAACATATAGAGATTTAGGAGAGGTTTGGGGTGTGCAAAAATTAGAGGAAGAGGATCCTTGGGCATGGGGGTTCCATAGGCACCAAACTAGGTGTCTAGGTGAGAGTAAAGAGGAGAAGAAGAAGAGGATCTTCTTCTAGGGCTGTTTTATTTTCAATCTCTCCTCCTTTTTTCTTAAGTATTTTTTGAGAAAGTCTTAGATCAATAAACTCTCATATTCCTTCTCATATTTTGGAGAGTCTAAATTTTGAAGAAGGGAGTATTGGATCGATCGTCGAAGAAAGATCAGCACAGTACTAGCATGCTATGCTAATTTCCTACATCGAACTTCAGATCAGAGATTGTAGGCTCATGTGGACAACTCCTAGAGGCCGAATGCGTGTGAAGATCATGACTTCATCCTCAAGCCTAGATTAGCAAGTTAGAATATCTTACTTGCTCGGGTAATAGATCTAATCTATTAACTTCATACCTGCATAATTGATGTAGTGTAGATCTAGGTTGATTTGATCAACCTTTTACTTTCTTATTGGATTTTAATTTTTGATTTAATATCATGCTTTGATCATGTAATAGATCTAAGATCTAGGTATTTATATATTTATTTAAATAAATATTTAATTTATTTAAGTCTTTCGCTGTAAGATCTTGAAAAAGCTTTCAAGATCTACCTATAAAATTCTAGATCTGATTTCTTCACAAGCCAATCCAATACAATCCTATTTATGGTTAGGATCAACCTTTCCAACTTTTGGAATGTTAGATATGTGTGCCCTTGAAGCCAGATTGGCTAACACTTGTAATAAACTTCTAAGAATAAAATTATAATTTTAACTATAAATAATAAAATAATTTATTTTCTATTATAATGTGTATTTGAAAGTGTCTATGATACAGCCCTTGAGTTAATGACAGTGATAGTTTATATTTTCAAGAGTTGAAAATTTAAGACATGAATTTTCATTATTAACTCATAAAATGCTCCCGACCATAGGATCATCATGAGGATGGTGATTGATCCAAAAGGTTGGTGTACGATCGCTTCTTTAGGATAGATAGTCTTGAGTTTATGGTGTAGAGACATTGGAGCGAGAGTATAGATACTCATTAGAGAATGAGGGCATTGAGCGTGACTACCTCGAGCAGTCATGAGAAACTTTATCTTCTCATCGATGACTGGCTCAAAGCTATAGTGGTGTGTCTAGTTCTTTGACCTAAGGTGCATCGGTAGTTCACTTTGAGGGTGTTATAGTTTGACTACACCATAACTCGATCTCCTAACCATTCAGAATCCTGAGGTATATGTTGGCTATAGCATGTTCATTGTAGAAATTGGATTGCACCACTAGGGGATCTATCTACCTCGGTAGAAGAGGAACAGCCCTATAATGATCATGAGAATCAAGTCCATAAAGCACATGGCCATGGTAGAGTGAAATAATAGAAAGAGTTTCTATTAGAATTTTCATATTGGACTTGAATCGAATCATTAATTCATATGATGGATATTAGGGTTTGACGAGATCACCTTAATACTAATCCGATCGGGGCTCAAGATTGAGAAACTTAATCACGTAGAAAACTACACCAAGAGGTTCACTTTCAATTCTGATGGGTTGCCATCATATGCTGCTAGGTGTCACTAGTGAATTTTAGGAGCAATTAGAATGATTTGGATGATCGATCATACTAGTTGTCAGAAAAGTTCTGATCCATCGGAAGATGTTTCGATGATGTCGATGATAGAGATCATGGCATATCCCATTACCATATGGAACTAAATCTATCTGGATCACACAAACAAGAGTTTGGATCTGGATATCATCAATTGGATTAACCCAGTTTAATTGATTTAAATAAGATTCAATTAGGTTCAAGAAAATCATGCTAGCACACGATTGAACCTAATGTTTTCCTTCAATAATCATTAAAACTTGTCTCGACTGAGCCAAATATGTTTGGGCTCACTCAAAAATCTTTACTTAGTCTGACTGAAGCTTGTCTAGATCAAAAAAAGATTGTCTTAATTTATGAAATAAATTTAAGACAACACCTACCATTTTTCATCATCTACTAAATCTTGTCTTTGGACTTTGGTCAAAAGTTGACCTTTAATACTTAAACATCTATCCATATGTCATGCATCCATAGAAGAGAACCTTAGCCCTTGTCCCCCTACTAAAAAGTAGACAGATAATGGGCACATGCCTAGGGAGGCGTGTGCCCCATGAGGATAAGATTTGGAGTTCCATACAAATGGGACTCCAGGTTGCTTTAGGGAATCAAACTATAGGTGGCACTCAAGACTCAGACTTGTTTGACCCAAGTCTTGGTGCACCATCTAAGGATGAGTTTTGAGGAGGACTCTAATCTGATTAGATTGAGATGATGTCATCCCACCAATCAGATTTAGATCTGATTGCATAAAGGGTCAATGTGATTGGCCAAAATGATGTGGCACTGCATGGTGCAGCAGGATCTATATAAACCCTATCTAGTGCCTAGCTTTAAAGAAGCTTCTACCCTTAGCCCATGCCACAAAACTGCCCCTCTCCCTCCTTCACCATGCCACCCTCTGGTCCTCTCTCTCCTCTCCATGCACCTAAGAAGGTTTTGGGCATGAGTTTAGGTGCAATTCAAGCAAGTAGAAAGATGACAAGGAAAGGAAGAAGGCAGCACTGCTGCAAGAGACAATGATTCCAGATCTTCAAAAGGAGTTTTTGAAGATCTTCAGGATTCAGATATAGATCTGATTTTTGGATGAGGTGATTGAGAAGAAGAAGATCTCCAGATCCTAGCCTTGAGTGGATACCAGTAGAGGCAAGGCGCTTGCATGGCTACGTCCAGAACCTCCAGCAAACATCGAGATTATCACAGGATAATTGGATTACCCAAAATAAAGATATAATTAAATTAGATTTAATTTAATTTTTATTTTATTTTATTTTATTACATCAAAAAGAATAGATTTGAAGAGTCTCAAATTTGATTAGGATCTTAAAGAAAAATTTTTAAAATATCCCTCTTGATCCAATCAGATCTGAACAAACCTGATCCGAAAAATAAGATTTTTCTCTTCAACTGGTATCAAAGCCAGGTTCCAAAATTTATTAGATCTAATTTTAATTTATTTTTAATCTAATAATTATATGATTTTAGATATCACATAAGATATGATTAGATCTAAAATTAGAAAATTAAAAATTAAATAATCTTGATCTAAGATGTATGAGATGCATGACTAGACTAGGAATAGAATTATTCTATGTATAGTCTAATATGATCATAATTTTAATTTAATTAATTATAATTTTTAAATATATTTATTTATTACTTTTTAATATTATAAATATTATAATTAGATCTAAAAAGTAAAAAATAAATTTATTTAATTTATTCATATGAGATATGATAGATGCATGTTTAGACTAGTTGTAAAATAGTTCTACAAAATTATCTAGAATAAATTTTAATTTGATATAATAAAATTTAAATATTATTTTTTAGATATTTATAAGATAATTTAGATCTAAAAATATGCATGATATGATACATGAGATGTATGCAAAATATGTTTTTAGTTAGATTAATTTTTATATATGTGATATATGATGTAGATCTAATTAGTTTTGTAGATTTATCATGTTTCTGATTAAGGCGTTCCCCTTGGCCGTCTGGTCATAAGAATGAAGTAGGATTTAAAGATCCTCTCCTCCCATTCGATGGAATGTTCTTATGATGTGTAGGGGTGCTGCATGTTCGTCCTTAATCAAAAATTTAAAACTTATTTTCTGCAAAATCCTAGATCCTGAAATCCTAGGATTTTATATACATGTTTTATTTATGAACCCTAAACTTAATTAAGAATTAAGATTATGAAATATATTAGATCTAAAATTAAGAATTTTAGATCTAAGACATATTCATAAAATTGGGTTCAAGCTTGGGTAGCTCAATTAGGTCTAAGCAGTTGATCAAACCTGAATCAAGAGTTGGTTAGATGGGATCAAGAGTGCTTAAATTGACCAGCCTAATAGGATTAAGTCTGGTCAAGATCGAGTCACATGAGTGATCGATCAAGTTAAGACCTAATTAGGCTCAGTGGTTAGAGTCTGGATTGTAGGCTAATCCAATTGGTTCTGGCTCAATAATTTGGTGTCTAAGGTAAGTTTGGATACGACCGACTGATTTTTAATTAGGAGCTACTCGACTCGAATGCATTCTTATCGAGTTAATGGCATATTCCCTTCCACCGGATCTCACTTACCTGGCCATATTTGTTGGCTCAGTTCCTGATCTGAGGTGGCTCAATAATCCGAGCTAACCCATGCCACTAGGTTAGTCATAATTGTTATGACTATGTCAAGTCTAGTTTAATGAGACCTAAATCAAATCTTCCTAAGAAAAGATTAAGTCTAAGGATCTTCCACCATTGTAGATGTGCGGGCCCTTTTCGAGGATTGATTGTTCTCGGCTGGATACAGTGGCTTCAGTTGCACCGGAAAAGATGCAACCATGTCTATTAGGCATTGGATGCTATGGGCTGGAGGATGGATTGGGCTCAATATTTCGGAATACGGATGAGAGACCCAATTAGGAATCCAATCTATGCAAATGGTGGGTCTGACTTAACTAAGGAGTGGATCAATATTCTAGGATACAGTGAGATTCATGAATTAGAGACCAAGTTTGGGTGCACCATGATTAGAGAATCATTGAACAAGAGTTGTTCACTCATTGGCTAACCCATCACCAATAACTGTTAGGTGAGGTGATGAGTCAGTTTGTGGGACCTGCACCACCCACTAGAAATCATTAATTGTAGAGATTTTTGCATCTCTACAGAGGGAAAGTGTAGGGATCCGAAAAAATAGTGAGAGCTAATTTGTTTAAAAATAAAATCCTTAAATAAATTGGTCAAGTCTTAATTACAGTATCTAACTAGAATCTTTGACTCTCTATAGAAAAAGAAAAATGTCTGCGTCCAACCCACTGGCACGTATCCTGGACACACATAGACTGACTGGACCCAATTATAAAGATTGGCTCAGGAAACTACAAAATTATTTTGGATTCCAAGAAGTTAACTCATGTTATTGGACCAGGACCCTCCCACCTTACCAGCTCGTCCATCCACTGAACAGAGAGCGTCTCTGGATAAATGGATGGATGAAGATAATAAGGCCAGATACTACATGTTGGGCTCGATGTCTGATGAGCTCCAGTGCCAACATGAAGATATCGGGACTGCTCGCCAAATGTTGGCTCACCTACAAGAGATGTTTGGTGAACAGAGTCGCGCAGCCAAATATCAAGTCACTAAATGACTTTTTAAGGCTAAGATGCGTGATGGGCAGTCAGTCCAAGATCACTGTCTGACAATGATCAAGGACATGGAAGAGCTTGAGAAGCTCGGTGTGAAGTTAGACTTGGATCTGCAGAATGATATTAATTCTGCAATCCTTGACTGATGCATATGGGCAATTCATCATGAATTACCACATGCATAAACTTCAAGAATTCTCTTGGCCGAGCTTAATGAATATGCTGGTTACCGCTGAGCTTTCTATGAAAGGTTCTAAAGGCTCAGTTCTTGCTATGGAACGGACTTCTTCCAAAAGAAAGTCTTATGGAAAGAAAAAGAAGTCTGTGAAAAAGCAAGAAGGTGGAAGGAGGAAAGAAAAAGAAGGCGGAGATAGAAGAAGAAGGCTGATGATCAAAGGAAAAGTGTTTTCATTGCAACAGCGACGGCCATTGGAAGCGGAACTGCCCTACTTACCTGGCCACCCTGAAGAACAAGAAGGAGACAGGTCCTTCTGGAGGTATGCTCGTTATTGAGTCTAACCTTACGGTTTCTTCTGCATCCAGTTGGGTGCTTGACTCTGGTTCTAGTGCTCATCTGTGCACTTCTATGCAGGGTCTTGAGGATAGCAGGAGGCTGAGGGATGGAGACATGATCCTACGTGTCGGTAATGGAGCAAGAGTTGCTGCAGTATGGCCGTGGGAACATACCCTCTTCGATTACCATCTGGTTTAGACTTAGTTTTAGTAAGGGACTGTTATTATGTGCCTGCAGCTAGCAGGAATTTGATTTCTGTTTCATGCTTAGCACAAGAAGGTTATGTGATCAGTTTTCTTTAAGGACCATTGTAACATTCTTTATGAAAGAAATAAAATTGCAAATGGTTTCCTTATTAATGGTCTTTATCAGTTACATATTGATGTACCTGTTTTAACTATCGAGCAAAACGTGAATGCCATAAGATCAAACGACCTAGGGATAGTCCAAATGATAGATATCTATGGCACCTGAGATTAGGTCATATAGCAGAAGATAGGATTCAACAAATTGGAGAAAAATGGGCTATTGAGTCCATTGACTTTCGAGTCATATCCAACTTGTGAATCTTGTCTTCAAGGCAAAATGACTAAACTCCCTTTTGTTGGACATGGGGAGAGGGCCACAGATCTCCTTGCCCTAGTACATACTGATGTGTGCGGCCCATTTGATGTGCCGGCTAGAGGCAATTTTGTCTACTTCATTACCTTTACCGATGATCTGTCTAGGTATGGGTATGTGTATCTTATGAGACACAAGTCTGAAGCTTTTGAAAAGTTCAAAGAATTCAGACATGAAGTAGAAAAACAAACTGGAAAAACCCATTAAGGTTCTTCGATCAGATCGAGGAGGTGAATACCTTAGCCGGGAATTCCTAGACTATCTCAAGAAAAATGGCATAGTCTCTCAATGGACTCCACCAGGAACACCTCAACTCAACGGGGTTTCAGAACGGAGAAATCGGACTCTATTGGATATGGTTCGATCCATGATGAGCTTCACAGACCTCCCTGATTTTCTTTGGGGACATCATCATTATTAACTTCAATCTATTTACTGAATAGGGTTCCCTCTAAAACCGTTCCTACCACACCGTATGAGATATGGCACGGTAAGAAACCAAGTCTGAGTCATCTCAGAATTTGGGGTTGTCCGGCTCATGTCAAAAGACAACAAGCGGACAAGTTAGAGTTTAGGTCCTTTAGAGCTCGATTCATAGGATATCCTAAAGAGTCATTAGGATACTATTTCTACATTCCAGAAGACCACAATGTGATTGTGAGTCGACATGCCATCTTTCTTGAAAAATAGTTTATTCAAGATAGCGGCATTGGAAAGCAGATTCAAGCTTGATGAGAAAGTCTCACAAGCAGAAACGAGCTAAGGACCAAGTGGAACCAAATCAGGTTGAGCCAATAAGAACACTACCTCCTCCACCTCGTAGATCGGAAAGAGTTTTCCCGTCCCCCTGAAAGATACTTAGGTATTATTTCAGAGGATGTAGAGGAAATGTTCCTCGTAGGTAATGGTGCTCATGGTGATGATCCCAAAACCTACAACGAGGCGATATCAGATATCGACTCCGAGAAATGGCTAGAGGCAATGAAGTCAGAAATTGACTCGATGCACTCAAACCAAGTCTGGACCTTGGTAGATCCACCAGAAGGTATAGTACCTATTGGGTGTAAATGGATCTTCAAGAGAAAGATTGGTGCAGATGGGAATGTGGAGACATTCAAGGCTAGACTAGTGGCAAAAGGTTATAGTCAACGCGTGAAGGCATTGACTATCAGGATACCTTTTTCCCAGTGGCTATGCTAAAATCCATCCGCACATTGCTTGCCGTTGCAGCCTATTTCGATTATGAAATATGGCAAATGGACGTGAAAATGGCATTCTTAAATGGATATCTTGAGGAAGATATCTATATGGAACAGCCGCTAGGTTTCACATCCAGTGATACTGATCACAAGGTTTGCAAGCTGCAAAGGTCCATATATGGACTTAAGCAAGCATCTCGGAGCTGGAACACTCATTTCAATGATGTGATCAAAAAGTTTGGTTTCATCAAAAATGAAGAGGAACCATGTGTTTTCAAAAAGGGTCAGTGGGAGCGCTGTTGTCTTCCTCGTATTGTACGTGGATGACATCCTCCTTATTGGGAATGATATTCCCATGTTGACATCAGTCAAGATGTGGTTGTCCAAGGAATTCTCCATGAAAGACCTAGGTGAAGCATCCTTTATTCTAGGAATTAAGGTCTATAGGGATAGACCGAATAGGATGCTAGGACTTTCACAGAAGATGTACATAGAGAGAAAGTACTAAAGAGGTTTAGTATGGAAAACTCTAAGAGGGGATTAATACCCTTCAGACATGGTATTCATCTTTCCAAGAAGATGTGCCCTAGCACACCTGAGGAAATAGAACGCATGAGCAAGATCCCTTATGCTTCTGCAATAGGGAGCCTCATGTATGCCATGCTATGTACACGACCTGATATAGCCCATGCTGTGAGTGTCACAAGCAGATATCAGTCAAATCCAGGTGAAGAACACTGGACTTTCTGTGAAATGTATCCTTAAGTACTTGAGAAGAACTAAGGATATGATGTTGGTCTTTGGTAATGGAGAACTCCAAGTCCAGGGATACACAGACTCGGATTTCATGTCTGATATAGATGATCGAAAGTCGACATCTGGAAGTCTGTTTGTGTGCAATGTGTGGTGCTGTCAGCTGGAAGAGTTTCAAGCAAACCGTGATAGCAGATTCCACCATGGAAGCAGAATATATCGCTGCATCAGAGGCTATGAAGGAAGCATTCTGGTATAAGAAGTTTGCGAGAGATTGAGTGATGCCATCAGATGTCATTCCTCTGTAGATAAAATGGTGCCATAGAGCTAATGAGGTCTCATCAGCACATGATACCACCTCATTTGCGATTCTGAGAAAGGTTACTCGAGTTCAAGAGAGTCGACTTCATAGATAATGCGATAGACCCAACAAAGTCGTTGGGCCAGCAGAAGATCGAAGCCCACCTTGAGAAGATGGGACTTAGATTTGTAGCCAATTGGCTTTAGGCAAGTGGGAGTTTGTTAGAATGTGTGCCCTAAAGCCAGATTGGCTGACACTTGTAATACACTCTAAGGGCAAACATTTTGACTATAAATAATAAAATGGTTTATCTATCATAATATGTATTTGAAAGTAGATACATTCCTTGAGTTAATGGCAATGATAGTTCATATTTTCAAGAGTTGAAAATTTAAGCATGAATTTTTATTATTAACTCATATCATCGTAGGATCTCATGAGGATGGTGATTGATCCAGAAGGTTGGTGTATGATCGCTTCTTTAGGATAGATGATTACTCTGTAGAGACAAGAAGGTACAAGTACTATAGAGTGAGGGCACTGAGGTCAAGAGAGTCTACCTTCTCAACTCCTGTAATAGTGTGTCAGATAATGTGGCAGACCTTGAGGTTGTTATAGTTTGACACTTAGTCTTCAATTCGGAGCCTGAGGTGTATGTTGGTTAGGAACGCAATGTTGCGTTAAGACAGTTTATCAGAAGATCTTAAAATAATTAAAAATATGTAGATAGTAGTGAAGCCAGGAAAGGTAGTATTTTTAGATTTGAAATCTTTGATTTTACAAAAGAAAAAGAAAAGAGAAGAGTTTTGGAATTAGAAGTGAAGTCGAAAAATAAAAAATTAAAAATTAAAAGGTGTGGGAATTTTGAGATCTACTAAAGATGGGACTTAGACTTGTAGCCAATTGGCTTTAGGACAAGTGGGAGATTGTTAGATATATGTGCCCTAGAAGCCAGAATTGGCTGACACTTGTAATACACTTCTAGGGGCAAAATTATAATTTTGACTATAATTAATAAAATGGGTTATTTTCTATCACATATGTGTATTTAGTGTCTGTGATACATCCTTTGAGTTAATGGTAATGATAATTCATATTTTCAAGAGTTGAAAATTTAAGACATGAATAATCATTATTAACTCATAAAATGCTCCCGACCATAGGATCATCACGAGGATGGTGATTGATCCGGAAGGTTGGTGTACAATCGCTTCTCTTTAGTAGATGAGTCTTGAGTCTACGGTGTGGAGACACCGGAGCGAGAGTACAGGTACTCGTTAGAGAACGAGGGCACTGAGCGTGACCACCTCGAGTAGTCATTAGGGAGTCTACCTTCTCGTCAATGACTGACTCGATGCTGCAGTAGTGTGTCTGGTTCTTTGACCTGAGATGCATCGGCAGTTCACCTTGAGGGTGTTATAGTTTGACTACACCATTACTCGGTCTCCTAGCCATATGGAACCCTGAGGTGTATGTTGGCTATAGCATGTTCATTGTAGGAACTGGATTGCATCAAGATGGAATCTATCTACCTCGGTGGTAGAGGAGCAGCCCTATGATGATCATGAGAATCAAGTCCAGAAATCCATGGCCATGGTAGAGTGAAATAATAGAAAGAGTTTCTATTTAGATTTTCACATTGGACTCGAATCGAATGATTACATCATATGACAGAGACTAGGGTTTGACGAGTTCACCTTAACCCTAATCTGATCGGGGCTCAAGATAGAAGAACTTAATCACACAGGTAGCTGCACCAAGAGGTTCGCATTCAGCTCTGATGGGTTGCCACCATATACTGCTAGGTGTCACTGGTGGATTTTGGGAGCAATTAGAATGATTTAGATGATCGATCATTCTAGCTGTTCGAATCAGAAGAGTTCTGATCCATCGAAAGGAGTTTCGATGATGTCTGATAGAGATCATGACATATCCCATTACCATACAGAACTGAACCTAACTGGGTCACACAAACAAGGGTTTGAATCTGGTGATCATCAATTGAACTGATCTAGTTCAATTGATCTGAATGAGATTCAATTAGGTTCAAGGAAATCGTGCTAGCACTCGATTGAACCTAACGTTCTTCTTTTACTATCATAAATAAGTTGTCCTGACTGAGCCAAAGGAGTTTGTGCTCAATCAGAGGCCTTCATATGGTCTGACTGGAGGTTGTCCAAGTCAGAAAAGGTTGTCTTATTTTGTAAGACATTACCTGCCATTTTTGGTCACCTGCCATTTCTTGTTCTTTGACTTTGGTCAAAAGTCTACCTTTGACTGGTCAAACGTTGACCATTGACACTTTGACTTTTGACCACATGTCATGCACCTATTGGAGAGCTGGTGGGGGCCTGTCCCCCTGCCAGAACCTGGCAAGGAGAAGGGCGCACGCCAAGGGTGGCGTGAGCCCAAGTTGGAGGCGCCTAGGAGTCCTTGTTGGACAAGGACTCCACCTCCCTTTTGGATTCCAATTAGAGTTCTACTAAGAATCCAAGTTTGACTGGTCTTAGGCGCCCTCTAAGGAGGAATCCAGGGGACTCTATTCCCACCAATCAGATTTAGATCTGATTTCACAAAGGGTTGTGATTGGTTGGGAAGGAAGAGGAGTTGGATCACAAGTAGTCTATAAATAAGACCCTGCGCCCAACTCAAATTCAAGAATTGAATTGAGATCAAATTCCCCATGCCCCAAGGCTGCCTCTCCCCTCCTTCCTCCATGCCAAAGTCTCTTCTCCCCTTGCTCTCCACGTCCAAAAGGAGTTTTGGACCTTGGTTGGTGCGATTCCAGATCAAAGAAAGGCGATCAAAAGCAAGAAGGCTGCGCTGCTGCAAAAGGACGACTGCAGATCTTCAAAAGGAGTTTTGAAGATCCTCCAGATCAGATCCAGATCTGATTTTTGGAGGTGTGATAGAGAAGAAGAGGATCTCCAGATCCAACCCGAGTGGATACCGGTAGAGGCCAGGCGCTTGCGTGGCTAGATCCAGAACCTTCCGCTGCAATCAGGATCATCTACAGGGTAATAGGATTACCCAAATCAGGTAAATTAAATTTGATTTAATTTATCTTATTTTATTTTATTTATTAAAATAATAAGAATCAGATCTGAAACATATCAAGATCTGATTGAGATCAAGAGAAAAATTTTTGAAATATATCTCTTGATCTGATCAGATCTGAACGAACCTGGACCGGGAAAATCAGGATTTCCCTTCAACTGGTATCAGAGCCATGGTTCTAAAATTATTTAGATCTGATTTTAATTTATTTTAATTAAAAAATAAGTGATTTTAGATGTCACATGAGATGTGATCAGATCTGAAATCAGAAAAAATTAAAATTAAATGATTTGGATCTAAGATTAGAAGATATGCATGACTAGTTCTAGAATAGAATAGTTCTATAGAATAGTCTTGCATGTTTTTGATTTAATCTGATTAAATCATATTTTAGATCTATTTATTTACTATTTTTTGATATTATAAGTATTATAATAACATCTAAAAAATAGCAAATAAAAATTATTTAATTTTTAAATATCATATGAGATATGATTGATGCATGTCTAGACTAGTTGTAGAATAGTTCTACATAATTATCTAGATTAGAATTTATTTTGATTAGATCAATTTAAATCTAATTTTTTAGATTATTATGAGATAATTTAGATCTGAAAATATGCATGATTCGATACATGAGATGTATGCAAAATATGCCATGATTAGATCTAATTTGTATATGAGATATATGATATAGATCTAAAATTGTTTTGTAGTATTGCATGTTCCTGATTAAGGCGTTCCTCTTGGCCGTCCGGTCATAAGAACGAAGAAGGGTTTAAAGGCCCTCTCTTCCATTCGATGGGGTGTTCTTATGATGTGTAGGGGTGCTGCGTGTTCGTCCTTAATCAGAAACCCAAAACTTACTTTCTGCAAAACCCTAGATCCTGAAACCCTAGGATTTATTGTGCATATTTTGTTTATGAACCCTACTTAATTAAGAATTAAGATTATGGAAATATTAATTAGGTCTAAAATTGAGAATTTTAGATCTAAGACATATTCATAATACTGGGTTCGGGCTTGGGTAGCTCAATTAGGTCTAAGCGGTTGATCAAACCGAATCAAGAGTTGGTTAGATGGGATCAACAATGCTTAAATTGACCAGCCTAATAGGATTAAGTCTAGTCAAGATCGAGTCACGATCAAGCAAGACCTAATTAGGCTCAGAGGTTAGAGTCTGGATTGTAGGCTAACCCAATTGGTTCTGGCTCAATAATTTGGTGTCTAAGGTAAGTTTGGCACATACGACCGACTGGTTTTTAATTGGAAGCTACTCGACCTGAATGCATTCTTGTACGAGTTAATGGCATATTCCTTCCACCGGTCTCACTTACCTGGCCATATCTGTTGACACAGTTCTGATCTGAGGTGGTCAATAATCCGAGCTAACCCATGCCACTAGGTTAGTCATAATTGTTATGACTATGACAAGTCTAGTTTAATGAGACCTGAATCAATTCTCCCTAAGAAAAGATTAAGTCTGAGGTCTTCCACCATTGTAGATGTGCGGGCCCTTTCCGGGGTTGATTGTTCTCGGCTGGATACAGTGGCTCAGTTGCACCGGGAAGATGCAACCATGTCTATTAGGCATTGGATGCTATGGGCTGGAGGATGAGTTGGGCTCAATATTTGGATACGGTGAGAGACTCAATTAGGAATCCAGTCTATGCAAATGGTGGGTCTGACTTAACTAAGGAGTGGATCAATATTTCCGGATACGGTGAGATTCATGAATTAGAGACCAAGTTTGGGTGCACCATGATTAGAGAATCATTGAACAAGAGTTGTTCACTCATTGGCTAACCCATCACCAATAACTGTTAGGTGAGGTGATGAGTCAGTTGGTGAGACCGCACCACCCACTAGAAATCATTAATCGTGGAGATTTTTGCATCTCTACAGAGGGAGTGTAGGGATCCGAGAAAATAGTGGGAGCTAATTTGTTTAAAAATAAAATTCCTAAATAAATTGGTCAAGTCAAAATTACAGTATCTAACTAGAATCTTTGACTCTCTACAGGAAAAATGTCTGCGTCCAACCCATTGGCACGTATCCTGGACACACATAGACTGACTGGACCCAATTATAAAGATTGGCTCAGGAACTACAAAATTATTTTGGGTTCCGAGAAGTTAACACATGTATTGGACCAGGACCCTCCCACCTTACCAGCTCGTCCATCTGTTGAACAGAGAGCATCTCTGGAAAAATGGATTGACGAAGATAATAAGGCCAGATATTACATGTTGGGCTCGATGTCTGATGAGCTCCAGCGCCAACATGAAGATATCGGGACTGCTCGCCAAATGTTGGCTCACCTACAGGAGATGTTTGGTGAACAGAGTCGCACGCAGCCAAATATCAAGTCACGAAATGACTTTTTAAGGCTAAGATGCGTGATGGGCAGTCAGTCCAAGATCACTGTCTGACAATGATCAAGGACATGGAAGAGCTTGAGAAGCTCGGTGTGAAGTTAGACTTGGACCTGCAGAATGATATTATTCTGCAATCCTTGACTGATGCATATGGGCAATTCATCATGAATTACCACATGCATAAACTTCAAAATTCCTTGGCCGAATTAATGAATATGCTGGTTACCGCTGAGCTTTCTATGAAAGGTTCTAAAGGCTCAGTTCTTGCTATGGAACGGACTTCTTCCAAAAGAAAGTCTTATGGAAAGAAAAAGAAGTCTGTGAAAAAGCAAAAGGTGGAAGGATCAAAGAAGAAGAAGGCAGAGCCGAAGAAGAAGGCCGATGTCAAAGAAAAGTGTTTCCATTGCAACAGCGACGGCCATTGGAAGTGAAACTGCCCTACTTACCTGGCCACCCTAAAGAACAAGAAGGAAGGTCCTTCTGGAGGTATGCTCGTTATTGAGTCTAACCTTACGGTTTCTTCTGCATCCAGTTGGGTGCTTGACTCTGGTTCTAGTGCTCATCTGTGCACTTCCATGCAGGGTCTTGAGGATAGCAGGAGGCTGAGGGATGGAGACATGATCCTACGCATCGGTAATGGAGCAAGAGTTGCTGCAGTAGCCGTGGGAACATACCCTCTTGCGATTACCATCTGGTTTAGACTTAGTTTTAAAAGACTGTTATTATGTGCCTGCAGCTAGCAGGAATTTGATTTCTGTTTCATGCTTAGCACAAGAAGGTTATGTGATCACCTTCTTTAAGGACCATTGTAACATTCTTTATGAAAGAAATAAAATTGCAAATGGTTTCCTTATTAATGGTCTTTATCAGCTACATATTGATGTACCTGTTCTAACTATCGAGCAAAACGTGAATGCCAAACGACCTAGGGATAGTCCAAATGACAGATATCTATGGCACCTGAGATTAGGTCATATAGCAGAAGATAGGATCAACAAATTGGAGAAAAATGGGCTATTGAGTCCATTGACTTTCGAGTCATATCCAACTTGTGAATCCTTGTCTTCAAGGCAAAATGACTAAACTCTCTTTTGTTGGACATGGGGAGAGGGCCACAGATCTCCTTGCCCTAGTACATACAGATGTGTGCGGCCCATTTGATGTGCCGGCTAGAGGCAATTTTGTCTACTTCATTACCTTTACCGATGATCTGTCTAGGTATGGGTATGTGTATCTTATGAGACACAAGTCTGAAGCTTTTGAAAAGTTCAAAGAATTCAGACATGAAGTAGAAAAACAAACTGAAAAACCCATTAAGGTTCTTCGATCAGATCGAGGAGGTGAATACCTTAGCCGGGAATTCCTAGACTATCTTAAGGAAAATGGCATAGTCTCTCAATGGACTCCACCAGGAACACCTCAACTCAACGGGGTTTCAGAATGGAGAAATCAGACCCTATTAGATATGGTTCGATCCATGATGAGCTTCACAGACCTCCCTGATTTCCTTTGGGGACACTCATTGTTAACTTCAATCTATTTACTGAATAGGGTTCCCTCTAAAACCGTTCCTACCACACCGTATGAGATATGGCACGGTAAGAAACCAAGTCTGAGTCATCTCAGAATTTGGGGTTGTCCGGCTCATGTCAAAAGACAACAAGCGGACAAGTTAGAGTTTAGGTCCTTCAGAGCTCGATTCATAGGATATCCTAAAGAGTCATTAGGATACTATTTCTACATTCCAGAAGA